>JANRGW010030870.1:0-17143 GCA_024733675.1 Psilopsiagon aymara | reverse complement strand
GGCCGCGCGGCGGGTTCGCGGCCGGGCCATGGCGGTGGCGGCCGCTCGGTGGCTCTGGGGCCTGCTCTGCCTGACGGCGGCCCCCCTGCTCTTCCCTGCAGTAAACGGTGAGTAGCGAGGTGCAGAGGATGGAGGGGAGGTGGTGAAGCGTGTCCCTCTCCAACAACATGGCGCACGGACGAGGCCGCCCGCGGGGTGCAGAAGCCTTGGAGCGGTGGCGTCGACCGTGGGGATGGGGCGCGGCCCGGTGCCGCGGGTCGCTCGTGTCTCGCCGCAGCTGGGGGAGAGCTGCCTGGAGCCGGGGGGAAAGGGGATGGCATCGTGGGATCGGCTGCCGCCCGCACCTGCCCCACGGGAGCGGGAGGGTGGTGGGCGAGCAGCCCCAAAGGTGAGGGTGGGGCGGCTCCCTGAGTGACCGCGGGGCAGCGTCGCCTTCTTGGGGTCGGTCGTTTTATCGCTGGTGCTCTCTCGGTATCGTGTCCCCCCGTTGCATCCCCGTGGAATGCACCCGCCTGAAACCCTGGTGTGAAGGCCAGCAACCGGAGAGAGGAGGGCGCTTCGATAGCTGAGAGACGGAGGAATCGGGTGTAGGGGTACCGCCGTCTTGACCACGTCCCGCCGAGCGGTGTCATGGAGTAGACAGACCTTTTACACCGGGTTACATGACTTGCGGAGCCGGGATTTGTGTCTTCGGCTGTTGTGCTGGCAGTAGGTAAATAACCGAGATTGTGGTTTGAAATGGAGAAGACCTGGTGTCTTGCCTCCATATCAGTAAAACTTGGCTTGTAGATTGCTATATGAAATGTCAGAACAGGCCTTGTATTCCAAGGCTTGTATTCCATGTGGTTTTGCTAACGTTTTCAATAAGAAAAATGCTATTGAACAGGGTATTGGATTTTTTTTTTTTTTTTTAAGTGAAGACAGGACTTCTAATAGGGAGAAAGATGGTGGTAAAATAGTTTCCTGCATTAAAGGTGTGATAGTAGATGACTTATTGACAGGACCAGAAAAGAATAATGAAAAGAAGGCAGCACAAGCACAGATATTGGCGAATAGTTTTTAATAAACAGATCATGCTGGTTATGCTGTTGCGGGAAGGGAAAATACAAAATATGTAATACTTTACAGCAGAAGGCTGCAATCATACTGAAGCATTTATGGGAATTTCATTGTTCTATACTGATTTCTAGTGAGGCATGGTTTTAGGAAGAAGGCAGTAAAAAGCTAGTGGAATGAAATGTGACATAATCTAGTTCAGCTTTCGCTTGATAAACCTACTTACATTTCTGAAATAGCAGATCTTAGAAGGAAGTGTAGCTATTTCATAGTTTGGACATGAATAAAATCTTGAAATGAAAACTGGAAATTCTTCAGTAGAAAAGGAAAAGATGGGAATAAGAAAGTAAGGGACAGACAAAGAGATGTCGTATGACATTTCAGAAGAGGTTAGCTGGAAAGAAAACTGAGGAAGTGTGTTTGGAATGGATATCGTTAATAACTTCCATTTCTGGCTTAAGCACGAAAGAGCTCTCTGGGCCAGTTTAATTTGCTGCTTTTTCAAGGTACCATCAATTGATTAGGATTTTGTATAAAAGGAATTAAATAATCATGAGGTGTAGCATGTTGTTACTTCATTGTTTGGGATAATAGATAAGACTCAAAGCTCAGCAGTGGAAGTGACTGAGAAGAGCTATCCTGGATGTGTTTTAACTCATCATAGGAGGATCGAAAGCCATTGAAAACTAATGGGTAAGAGGCCACAGAGTATTAAATAATCTGTGTGATGGAGAGTTTAATAAACATACACCGTCAAACATATGCATTGTCTCCTAAGCCAGTGTAAATTCTTTTCATAGGTTGGGAACTCCTGACTTCTTGGGTCTCTTAAATATAGCAGTTACTCTCAATAAAAATTTGTATAATGAAAAATTTCTGGGATGGTGAAACAAAACAACAAAGCCATGAGTGCGCAGCCAGTGTTTCTGTTTGTAAGCCTATGCCTAAGCATGTTTGGTTGGGGTTTTTTACTTATGAAATTACTTTGCTGGATATCTTTTTCTTGTGGACCTCAGTTTTTTCCCCAGTGCTGTGTTAATATGCTTGCACATTGATTACATAGGCACTGAAATTTAGAAACATAAAATAAGTGCAAATGTTGCATTAAGAAAAAGAAGTGGCTTACTGAATGCAGTGCAGAGAAACCTACAGGTTCCCATATGTAGCCTCAAATCAGAAAGATTTTTAAGCCGTCTGTTATATATCTCAGTCCTTTTCTGAGATGGTAGAAAATTGGCAAAAAAAACATTAAAGTAGATTTCACAATTTAATTCTTTCATCATGTTGTAAGCATGATTTTGGTGCTCTCCCCATTTATTGCAGGCATTTTGCTATGTTGTTTCTAGTTACTAATGCAAACATTCACCACTTGGAAGTCTTACTTTGGCTTCTTCTATTTCCTATTCAGGAATGATAGATTTTTGCATTAAAATGTAGCTCAGTCCTGTAATCAGCATTTTAAAGCGTGACTGTTTCAGGTAACCTTTTCCATCTTTTGCTTTATTCCCAGTTCCTCAACGTTTTCAGGTTTGGGTTTTGTTTTGGGTTTTGGGTTGGTTTTTTTTTTTCCCCTTTTTTAATAGCATTTCAGTATTGGAGAATTCGGTTGTGATGGATTCTTTTAGGTTTTAAATTGGTTGTCTTGTAACAGCTATGAGCTTTCAGATGAAAACGCTTTTAAGTTGGGAAATTATCAAGGAATTCATGCCAAGATCCTCCTTAGTTGTTCAGTCAAAACCTCTTTAGTAACTAGGTACTGTGAAATACAACTTCACGTGTGGTATCATTGTACAGTTGGGGTTTTTTTTCACCTTACACGTTGCTTTTATGTTGTATCAGTGTGATGTGTAGTTCAGATACAGATGAGCAAAAATCTGTAATCATTAAATGACCATGTGTATGAAGAAGTAAAAGCTTTCAAAGAAACCTCTGCATGTCTGGTTTTTGATGCACTGTTCCAAACACTGGGCAGTGGAGATGAAAATGTATATCAAGAAGTTTTGGAGTTCGTTTTATGCTGCCAAGCTTAACTCTGGAAGAAGGGATGGTAGGGGAGACAAAGTGCAGCAAAGTATAATGTTTAAAGTGCCACTTTAAACCTTAATGTTTCATGAAGTCTCAGTGCTCAAGTTCTCATTCATTTTCTTGTTGAGGTGTTCGTATCTCTGTTTTGCTCTATGACTTCCATCTGGTTAGGCAGAACCAGTCTTCATCACTAGTGAAAAAATTTACAGCTCTGATCCAAGTTTTTAGGAAGCCAGAGTTCAATGAACAGCTGTGTTCACCTCTGTGTGAAAAGGAGTTCTGTGAGATGATTCCATTTACAAAAGCATATAGTGTCTATGGAGATTTCTGGTGGGGGGGGGTTGTACACTTTTTATTATTCTATTTTTTCCCCCCTCTCTGTCCCTCCCCCCTCCCGGTTAATAAATTGAATTGCCTGATGAAGGAATCTGGCAGGTGCCAAGCTAGTTAAGCAGCAGAAGTGGAGCTAGAAGCAGAAGGGGAGTGAGATCTCCTTTTGGTGGCAGTGAGTGTTCAGGGCTAAATCTGTGAGACTCCATGAATGTATCTCAGCAGCTTTGGAACAAAAATTTCTCATTTTTTTTTTTTTTGTTTCTGGGAAGAAAAGTTGCTTATGGACCAGAAAATCATCCTGATAGGCCATCAAGTGGACACTTCCATTCAGAGGTGATAATTAAGTGCTTCAAGTCTTTTAAATATCTTTTTCCCTCCCCGTGCTTTTCTGTAGGCTTGTCTTGTTGTTACCATGCAAAGGACAACTTAATGTGCCGTGATGTCTGTGAACAGGTAAGCTTGTTTTAAATTTGAGTTATACCTGAGGGTTAAAATTTTGCTTTAAACAATGATGTAGCAAGATTAGGCTTATTAACAAATGCATTTCTGTGTAAATACTGTAATTGAATTATGAGAAGAAATATTATTGTTTATATATATACTTTTATAATGAGAAGGGTTTAAAACTGTAGTCAGCTTTCCTTTCATAGTGGAAAACAGGGTCTGCTGAAGTTGAGGGGAAATTGACATAAAAATCTGAGGTGAGGGTTTGGACAAGAAGTGCTAAGCATGTTAGGAAATGGAAAGGGTGAAGGTTTTTTACCCAGTTTCTGGATCTTGTGTGTTTCCAAATTTTGGGGAATTTAAAATTAAAAACAAGATGTTGATACTGTTCATTCTTCTTGTTAGTTCTTGTTTGTTAGCTGAGTATCTAAGATAATCATTATGATACATGGCTTTGTGAATCCAGCAAAAATCATCTTGCTTATTCTGTTCATAAGGTGATAACAAAGTGTTGTTTGTGCTGGATTCAAGCATGGAAAATACTTTTCCACAACTTATGTTTAGATTTCTACCTTTGGATAGTATATTGTACAGCTTTGTGTGTGTATTTATGTAAATTTATATCTGTACAATTTTTGCATCAATAAAGCATACATATATATATACACAATTTTTATCCTTACATCATACCTCCCCCATTTTCTTGTCTTCATTGCCCATTTTGGGGCTATTCAGGTACTAAACCTGGTTACAATCAAGGTTATGTTTATCTGTGATCATACTAACAGAATTTTTAGTTTAAATGGCCCTTCTGCCTCCCTGATATATTTATAGAACACAACCAAATTCCCTTTCAGCTTTCCTATTGTTAGGCCAAACAAGGAAAAGTCTTACATTCTCTTTGCATAAGACAGTCTCTCAATTCTGTAATTATTGTTGCAGCCCTTCCAGCGTAATTTTCTCTTTGAATACAGGTAAGCAAAACTGTACATGGTATTAAAACCAGAAGTATAGCGCTCAGTCTTAAAAACTGTGTGACAACATACATGTGAATAAAAAAAAGATATCCGCATATGAACAAATTCAGCTGACAACTTCAGTAGCTGCATTTGGAATAATCTGACCAATTCTTTCTTCTGTTTCATTGGTTTGAAATTCCCAGTTTATTACTTGAATTCCTGTTAGTTGTTAGCCCTTCATGAAAGGCCTTGAGCTTTTTACTGTCGAATTTCATTTCTGTTATACTGGTTCTAATTATTGTGTGTTTTATAAGACATTCAGATCTTTCCTCATCTGGATGATTTCTCTCTACTCATATTATCAGCATATTTGGAGTCTTTGTGGTGAGAGGTCTAGAACAAGTCTAAAGGAAGACTGGTATCCCAGAAAACATTCTATAAGGGGCTGTAGGTAGCATCATTTTCTGAGTGATTCTTTGATGTAGGCTGACAAACTGGCTGTCTGCTATTTTTGTGTTCATTGTCATGTTCTGTAGCTTAACCATTTTGGCAGCACAACTGAAATGCTTTGTCTTTGTTGAATCCATTTTGGAATGTATTATTCGGTAGCTATGCCCTTGTCTTAAACATAGAATTTGTAGGTTTACATACATGGGAGGGTGATTGTGAGGGAACAGAGTTGGCTAAATGATTTACCTTTTTCTTTCTTCCTTTCTAAACACCTTTTCTGAAGTATTTGCTATGTACTTGTTGTCTTGTGTGTACCACCACACTGTACCATCCTGGCATAATTTATTTAATAATTAAATAACAAATGTTTTCCTTCTAGACTTGGTAGTTTGAGCCCTAAAACACTGAAGTTGCTTGCCAAGGGCATCAAAGGAAGAGAGCAGGCTTGTGCCACATACCTCTGTTTAACGCTTAGGGAATGCCAGTGACCAGGGTGCACAGACAGGAATTTGGGTGTTAACAGAGCTGATTTTTGTGAAGAGCCAAGCGGGGAGTGCAGATGTACTGCTTGAGACTGTGTGCACCTATTAAGTCCAAGAGGACAGTCTGTGGCACTGGCTTATGACATGTTGGAGGTCTTGACCCAGAAAGAGCTCTTGAGGAAGAATATGTCCATCCAAGTCTTGAGCTGCAGCAGAGGGGTGGCCAAGTCTCTCCCTGAATCAGTGGTGTTTAAACTGTGGGAGTCGTGCTCTGGTCAGCTTCCTGAACTGTCAAAGAAGCTGAGGTTAGGAGGATTTCCTCAGTGTAAATGGGAGCCAGACAGGCTCTTTGTGGAGAAGCTGCAAGGCCAATAGCCTGAATTATGCATTGCATGGAAAGAAGGATGGCTAGAGGCTATACTTAATGGAGACTGAAAGTCTGTGGCCCCTGACAGTAGGAGGAAGTTTCTTGGCCTGTCTTTGGATATGTGCTTGCAGAACAGATTTGGAGCCTCAGAAAGATGAAGAGGAGCAAACTCCATCAGGGAGCCATCTTGGCCTAATCAGTTGATTGTAAACAGTGCCACCAGGAGAAAGAATCCCTTCTGCAAAGAATGGAGGCACTCATCTACAAATGAGACTTGCTGTCTGGGACGATTTGGTTTTCAGGGGCTCAGATCTAGAATGTTGCTGAAATTGCAAGGCTTTCTTGAGCCTCAGATTATCACCCATTGGCTGCTCATCTACGTGGACACACGTACTGTTGAGGGAAGCTTTGCACGGGTAAAAGGGTGAAGGACATAGGAGAACCAGATGGTGTTCTCCTTGATCCCGTCAGTTAAGGAAAAAAGCTTGATTAAGGATAAGGATTTCTGCTAATTTTAAATTACTTTCATATACTTTAAGTAAGCCCTTTGAAAAAGAAGACTTGGATTACAGATTTGTTTGTCAACTAAGATGACACAAACATCTAATTATTTTGCATTCTTTGTAAGTATTATTCCAAGCTTAGTTTCAGTGTCGTCTCCTTTTTGTGATTATTTGATTAAGGCTGTCAGATACTGTAGAAGGAATAAGTGGAACTGCCTTTCTTTAATTGATGTTTTTTTCCTAAGTTTATTTCTGGGAAGTTACACAACGATAAGGTTCCTGGAAGCATTCATCTCTGTACCACGCCAGAGATCTCTATCCAGGTCCGCCTCCGAGCATAAGAATAGTCCATCCCGCTCCTCAGGAAAACATGTTAATGTTTCAGAAGGCTGGTTTGTCTAAAGAGAGAAGTCGTGAACAAGCTTCAGTGTAGAAAGGCAGTATAGAGAAGGCAGAGGCAGGGAAGGGTTATAAAAGAAGAATTTACAAACTTTGCTTTTCATAAGGGGAAGACAAGAGAGAGCAGCCATAAATTAAAACTAGAGACTTCTAGCTGGCTATACAGAGGAACTTTTCCACCATGAAAACAAAGAAGCTGTGCGTTCTCCATCTGCAGGGTTTTTTATGACCTGACTGGATAAATCCATGAGCAATATGGCCTGGCTTCACAGTTAATCCTGCTTTGAGCAGGAGGTTGCAATCAATGATCTTCTGCGGTCGCTTCCTACCCAAATTATTTTCTTATTCTATGACTGCAGAAGATCCCAAATACTACTGCAGTTCTTTTCTTGCTCTCCTTTCTGGAACCAGTACTCTTGATCTCTTGTTTTCAATCCATGAGTTTATCATGTTCCGAATTCAGAATAGAACCATAATGTATTTCTGTTTTTAAGAGATCAGATGCATCCATGACTTAGTTATTCCTGTAATATGTGGTTTCATATCCCACATTAATAAGTCTGTTTCCATCCCTTTTGTTGTCCAGTTTGTTTTAATTAGGAAGTGTTTTACTTAATTGGACTGCTAAAGGAACAAGAACTAACAACATTAGTGTGGGACCAGAAAACCATTTCAGTTGTGCTTAGAGCTTGATTTACATTAACACTTCCGTGAAACTTTAAAAACCAAAACAACAAAAACAGCACCAGGAAGACTGATGAGGTGAAGGTATCTTGTAATAAACTGTGAAGAAATTGCTACTCTTGTAAGGAACTGAGATGAGCAACACTGCAAAATGGTCTAAAGGACTCCTGGGAAAAAAGATAAGTTTACGTGATTCAGAATTGTGTATGAAAGACGATGAGGTAAGGCAAGATTTCTTCCTAAGTATAGCTGTGCAAAATAATTTAAGTTGGAAGAGTCATTTTGTCTATCCTCCTGCTCAGAGAAGTATTAGCTTCAAAATTAAATCAGGTGGATCAGAATCTTGCTAGTCATATTTTGAATATCCTCAGGGATGGGCTTTCCACAGTGGCTCAGGGGAATCTGTTCCAGCACTTAACCTACTCTCATGGTGAAGAATTTATTTTCTTTCCTTTGCATCCAGTTTGAATTTCTCTTGCTGCACATTGTTACTTTTGCTGCCCATCTTCCTCTGTGCAACTCTGAGAACAATCTGAATTGTCTTTTGTATCTTCTGGCACTGGAAGACAGGAATTTAGTGTGTACCGCACCCTTAACCATTCTTTAGTTTGAGCAGATTCTTTTATCTTGGCCTGTCTTGATATATCATAAAGTCCAGCATCTTTTGTGGCCTTCTGCTGGACTCTCTACAATTCATCAGTAACATTCCTTGCACAGTGGTGGCACAAAACTGGGTTTGATATTACACTAGACTCATCAGCGCCTAATATTAACCTGCTGGTAGTGCAACTGACTGCTAAGGAAGAGTAGTATTCTGTTAGATCTCAATGCTGCACCGGTGCATGCATGTTCAACATGTCACCCACCAGGGCACAGTACCCTTTGCTGTAAAGCTGGTTTCTACCCAGAGAGCACTGAGCCTCTACTGTTGCATGGGGTTATTCCATTTTAGCTGCAAGATTCTGTGTTTGCCTTTGCTGAACTGCTTGAGTTTCCTGTCAGCCCATTGCTGCAGCTGGTTAAAACCCATCTGAGTGGCAGCTCCACCCTCTAGTATATGAATAGCAGATCCCAGTTTAGGCTCATCTGCATACCCACTTAGGATTTCTTCTGTCCCATTCTCCAGCTCACTAGAAAAGCCTTTTACAATGTTGGTTTGACTCCTATATTATACCACTTCTATGTGGCCAGCACTTTGACACTGAACTGCTATCTGCTAATCCTTGAGCCCTATTGCTCAAGCAGTTTGTTGTCCACCTTGTAGCTCACCCATCCCATTCATATTTCACCAGTTTGGCTCTGAAGATACGGTGTGTGATTGTGCCTGGAGAAGAGAAGGCTGCTTGGAAACCTCATAGCAGCCTTACCAGTATCTGAAGGGGATCTGTAAGGATGCTGGGGAGGGACTATTCATAATGGACCGTAGTGATAGGACAAGGGGTAGCAGGTTAAAACCTAAACAGGGGAAGTTTACATTGGATATAAGGAAGAAGTTCTTTGCTGTGAGGGTGGTGAGGCACTGGAATGGGTTGTCCAGGGAAGTTGTGAATGCTCCATCGCTGGCAGTGTTCAAGGCCAGGCTGGACATAGCCTTGGGTGATATGGTTTAGTGGGAGGTGTCCCTGCCCATGGCAGGGGGGTTGGAACTATATGATCTTAAGGTCCTTTCCAGCCCTAAGTATTCTATGGCTCTATGAAAAACCTTTTTAAAGTCAAAGTAGATAACATGCAGTGTTCTCCATTTTTTTACTAAACCAGTATTTTAGTTATGGAAAGCTATCAGACTAAATCTGCCCTTGGTATGCCTGTGCTGACTGCTCCCAGTCACCTCCTGTCCTTCGTGTGCCTTGACATGCCTTCTGTGAGGATTTGTTTCACAATCTTCATACAGGGTGAGGTTAGGCTGAGCAGCCTGTAATTCCCCAAATTGTCCTTTTCATCTTTCTAATGGATATGGTGTTTGTCTCTTCTTTAGTCATCAGGAACCTCATTCAGTCACCATAGTCTTCCAAAAATGGTAGCAAAGCTTTCTTGCATTGACAGTGGTGAGCTTTTCAATTTTCTCAGCTGCATCCCATCTGGTCTCATGAACTTCTGAGTGTTCAGTTTGCTTAAGTAGTGCTTAACTTAATCTTGGTCAGCTGTGGTGTCATGGTTTAAGTTCAGCCAGTAACTGGACCCAAGATGTGGGTAGTATTCATGGCCCTGTTAATTTTGGTTATTAACCAAAACTAGTCTAGGTTTTGTTTATCTTTGTTCCACAAAATTTTCTTATTCCAGGGTTTGTTTTGGAAGGAGTTCAGTTGCCTGAGGTGGTATAGTCTGTAGCAGAAGGTTAATTAAGAGTTGCGTAATGTTTTGATGTGTGGGGCAGGAATCCACTGGTTTTCATACTACCTGTTCAACGGAAACTTTCTGATTGAAGTATTGGAGGAGGAAATTCTCATTCACTTCTAAATATAAAAATTCTTCATTGAAAACTGCAACATATTTGAAAGAATATAGATACGTAAAAGAGACCTTACATTGTTCCTGTATTATCTGTTAGCCAAAGTTGTGGAACGGTAGATAGTAGTGTAACTAAAATTTACTGAATCAATTGAAAAAAGTATTCAGTGTGTAGCTGCAGTCTATGTGGTTTAAGGTGTGGGTTAATGGTTAGTCTTTTTTTTCAACAGATTTTGTCATCTAAAAGTGATTCCCGTTTGAAGCACTTACTGCAGCGAGCACCTGAGTATTGCCCAGAATCAATGGTAAGGCTTGCTAGTTTTTAATTAAAGAAACCAAGCTAATCTTAAGTTTTGCTTGCAAAAGTAAGGTTTTTAAATTACTTGCGTCTGTTTACTCACTGAGTCTTGAGCTGGTAGAACATGTGTTGTATGTCTTCAAGGTTTTTCCTCCTTGTTATGAGGACTAGAAATATTCCTATAATGAGATTTGATCCTTGAAGTAGGAGTTATTTTTATTGTAAACTTGCAACAATATGGGACTTGACAATTTTCCAAGTTCCCTGGTTGTGTAAGCTAAGAAACACATTAAAAATCTGACCTGTGCTGTAAAAAAATATGCGGGGTGATTGACACTTCAGTGTTGATGGCTGGAACTGAAATTAGATCAGGTGTTCCAGCTTGTATATGGGACAGAGCTGTAAGGCCTTGTTTGGGCTAAAGCAAGGAGGCACTTACAGCTACTCTGAATGGTTTATGGCCATATCTGGCAAACTGAAGTAATGCTTTTATTGGTTAAGTAAGATCTTATTTGGATAAGTAAGATCATAGTTTCCTATATGTGCTGTAGTGTGTCACTAAAAAAACCCCTAAAACTAATGAAGTAATCTGCTCCCTGTTTTAGAGATTATCTGATTGGGGAAGAGGTAAGCACTGTTACTCAGACTGTAAACTCTGAAGTTTCTATCTCTTGGCAGCTTAGAATCTCTCAATGTATGTGCCCTCAGAAAGGTCTGCTTTTTTCCTTGTAATTTTGTTATTTCCAAACAGTATCAATACTGTTTCCAGCTAGCCCAAAACACATACTCAGCTCAAATGGGCAATATGTATAAGCTGTAAATCTGAGAATAACAGAAAAACATTTTATAAACAACTTTGAAAGAGTGTCTTTGCTTATAGACCTTTCCTCCTGTGTGTCAGAAGTACATTTTTTCAATGTTTTGTTTCTGTTGATCATCACCTCTAAGGTCTTGCAAAGTTATAGACAGCTATGAGTAAGAGTAAAACCTATGACATGAAAACATTGAAGTGGTGAATGCACTTTGTTTTGGTACTATTTCTTTATCTTTTATTCCCTTATAGGAAGAGTAGAGTTTATCTGTATAGTAGAGGAGTGCATTTTTAGACGACAGGGTTGAAAGAGTGTTTGAAAGGGGGAAAATGCTTGACACAATGATTATTTTTTTAACTTTTTAAACTTCCAATTGCCATCTCTATAAATGGCAAGTTTACTGTCCAGTGATTGTTATATTACATTAACATAACTGAACTGGTAATATTTATAAACTTTTGGAAAAGACATCTAGATATAAAATAGTTAAGAGTTCAACCTAATACCATATTTGCTGTTTTCAGATACCACCTGTCTTTGGAGAGGTGTTACAGTGATATTCCACTGATAAGCAGACAGGTTATAAATTTAATCAGTTGGTCTGTTTTCTCAAGCACTATTTACAGACATTGTGTTGTCTGTATTCCTTCAAGTAACATGATGGAAAGGGTATTTCCTGGTGTGAGTAGTACAGTAACTGTCAGCTGAATCAATGGCACGGAACTAGTAGTAGTAGCAGCTTTTTACCCTTTTCTTTTGAGCTGATGTTGACTCTTACTGAAGTGGGAAACTGCTGCAGATGCAGAGAAGGACAGTTTTAGATCATTAGATACACATCCATTGCAACAAAGTTCCAGTTAATAACATGATGTTCTACGCTTCCCAAAACACTTCCATTTATTCCATATTCTTTTGATGGCAGCCTTGTCGTCAAAGCAAGTGGTACTGAACTTACATCTTGTAGCACTTTTTCAGGAGATGTTTAGATGGAATTCTTCCAGTAGGATATTTAAAACCCAGGGCAAAAATGCTAAAGATGGTGTTGTGTGTCTGGTAGAAATTCTTTTCTTCTCTAGACTTACTTTTGCTTACTTTCATTTTACTTTTCAGGGAGAAGTGTGGGGTTGTATAAATTCTTCTTTGCCAGGTAAGAAAATACTAGTTTCTTGTTGAATCATGTTGCTTTTTTGCCATATGCATGTTTTCTACCACGTGCACCATTTCATGGTAACTTTCCTTATGCTTCCAACTGTTTGGTGTCTAGTTTCCTTTAGTATAAACAGGGTTACCTGTGCATTTTTTAACACTTCTTTTTCTAGTTAGAAAATATTTAATGTTTGTATGATTAAACACATGATTCTGTGACACATCCAAGAAATACAAAGCTTCTTTCCTTTTAAGGTTTTCTGTTGGTTTTGGTTTCAGTATACTTTAGCCTGGATTATTGCAACTTTGCTGTAGATGCAGTATAATTTGGAAGAAAACTGAGTAACAAGGGGAAATAGTAAGAACTAGACAAAGAGTTAAAGACGTGCAGAGGATCAGATCAAGAACCAAATTGCTTGGTACAGGTAGATTTAGAAAGTTAAAGCATAAATTGCAAGGCAGGACTCTTACATTAGAAGGAGAGATCGAGAATAGATTAAATTGGACTTAATTAGTACTAATTGTATCATATGTGATTACTAAAAGACTTTGAGTGAAATTAGCATGCTACGGTTGAAAAAGTGGTAGTGAGGAAAGAGGAGGTTATGACAAGTTTTATGGTGTCTGCTCAGACTCCCCCCGACCCTGGCTTCAGAGGCAAGCTGTTGATTCCACTGTATGGAAAGAGTTTTGCTGTCTTATATTTTGCTAGTTTTACTTGACCACTAATATCTTTCAGAGTTGCAGTGCTTCTGTCTCATCTAAAACTTGAAGTTTCTTTACAACCATACACACATGATACTCTTCAAGAAACTGCTTGCAAAATATGACTGAGGGACACACCAATCTATAATTCTAGATGATAACTAAGTTCTGATTTTAGGCTTTATCATTTGCTGTAAGCAGACTGTGAGAGACTTCAAAAAGACAACAAAATTCTGACTTGGGCTTTCTTGCACCCTTCTTGACTAATGCAGGGCTGGAACATGAGAAGCTGAATTAGTTTTCACTTTCTTCTTTTATGTTCTTCCTTTTTGTTTTGCTCCTGCTTCCTTGGGATCATGGTAATAAATGAATTCTAGATGACATTCTGATTTTTCATGTTTATGCAGCTTTTTACCTCTGTTTCTGACTTCAATACTCTTGTGGAGACTGCAGTGAAAGTTTATAATGAGAAAGACGTGTGTGTGTTTTAAGTCAGCTTGCTCGTGTGACATGTGTTTAGAAACTTTTTGGAGATGTGGGAGGAGAGTCTGTGTTACGCAACTGGCTGATCTTTTATAGTTCATACATCTGTATTGTACTTCTATCACTTAATTTGGTGAATAATCAGAACTATGAATTCAGTTCAATTAATACTGCTAAATACACTAAAGGTGTAACATATGTTTTAATTACCTTGGCTACAATTTATAAGTTGCTGTATGAAAATTGCAGTTTGAATCTTTTGAGGATGTGACACCAATTTTTTGTCAGGAAACTTGTCTGCTACTCATAAATAACCTGGGGACAAGTCAGCCTGGCAAGAAAATACAAAGTGTGGCTGAAACTTATCAGCATTCTTATTGGCCTGTATTTGTAGCTTGCTTCATTCTTTTAGCACAGTTTAGTTCCAGTAAAAGTGTTTCTGAAAACCATAGGGTCTGTATTGCACAAAATATGGATGTTTGATTATTCAGTGGTGATTCACTGGTGTCTATTCAGTGGTGACATTGTCCCTAAGCTCTACAGCTGTATTTATCATGTGTTTCTCCTGGATATAGCTGGTTACTGCAGCAGAGATTTATGGAAATCTTTTTTTCATACTGCACATTGTATTTCTTTGGGGTTTTAGATGGCTTGTACCCAAAAACATCACTCCTAATAAATAAATATTCTACTGAACATAGCTGTTTTGCTTGACAGTAGTCTCTGTATGGCTTCATATATGAAAGTTGTGCAGAAACAACTGCTACATTATTTTAGCCTAAAATAGAATATAGTGAGAAGTTGATTTAGCAATTAATTGTACATATGTACTTAAATGTATGTGCATGACTTCCATGTGGACATGCTTTTAAAACGTTTGGAATTAGTTTAAAACAATGTGTCAGTTTCTGATTTTTTTGACATTGATGACAAACTACTGATTTGTGCACAACGGCCATCTCTTTTACACTTTCAAAAAGATGCTGATCTCTAAAATACTAACTCTGTACCCCAGTTATGGAAGTAAAGGGTGAGCAGAATTTGCAGTTTTTCATGGCCTTCACAGTTTCTTTAAACTAGTTTAAATCACTGGCCTACAATACTTCCAGTAGGTGTGAACCACTCAGATGGTACATGGCCACTTTGAACTGACAGGATGCAGCCTGAAGCCAAAAGCTGTTCTTCACCTTTGCCTCTCTGCTCCCTCAACCCTCTGTGCAATCCTGCTACCTGACACATGCAATGCTTGCATGTGTCAAGCATTAAGGTTTATTTTGCATTTTAGTAAATGTAACTAATATTTTTAACTTGCTGGGAAAATGTGTTAATTTAAAGATTTTGTTCCTTTATTAATTTATCATTAGGGTTTTCATAATTTGCCCATCAGAATGTCATGAAAGCTTCATACTTTTAAGACTTTCTATGCCACCTGTCTTTGTAAAGCCAACAAAGTGTATTTCAAAGGCAATTTTGTTCACATTAAATACCTACTAGTTATTGTTTTCAATTGATTGCAGTGATTTTTAATTACTTTTTCCCACCACTTTCTTAGCATTTGTATTTAAGCTGACTGGTCTCATTCCTAGCTCTTTAACTTTCCTTCTTTTAAAGCTCAACATCCCGTGTGACTTTCCTAAATACGTATTGCTACTAGGCTTTAGAGCATTAAGTGGTTGATTCTTTTACTTCATGCTTATTATTTCTGTGTAAAGGATATAATTTGTGCATGTCCTAAAAATATTTTTTTAAATGTTCATAACAAAAATGAGTGGTTCATTTGAGCTAAAGAATTGCACCTCCTGCCCTAAGAAAAAAGTGTCACAGATTTTCCACAGCTGCTGGGCAGCTGCATAGGTTAAACTTTCTTTTTAATTATTTCCACATTTAAAGGGAAATAGGTTCAGGCATGCATTCTTTTACTTGATTTCTGATGTCTTGAAAACATCAGAAGTTCTGTGTTTGTGAATAGGTTAAGAGGGTGAAACAACTTAGGGCAGCAATTTGCTTTTCTGTGTAATTTTAGGTTAAGAAATTAGGATAATAGGAATAGTGAAATAAAGCACGGGAAAAAAAAGGAACAGGGACATGGGAAACTTTTATTGAAGGTAATTCTGGGCATGAAACAGTGTTGGGGACAAACTACAGGGGGAAAAAAAAGGAACAGGGACATGGAAAACTTTTACTGAAGGTAATTCTGGGCATGAAACAGGGGGACAGACTACAGGGGAAGTGTCATGGTGTAACCACAGTATGCTGCTAAGCATCACACAGCCACTTGCTTACTCCACCATGAGTGGGATGAGGGAAGAATCAGAAATGTTAAAGTGAGAAAGGAAACTCATGGGTTGAGATAAAAACAGTTTATAATCAAAAACTGGCAGAAAGGGGGGAAAAAAAACCCCAACAAATAAAACAAACCACCACAACAGAAAACAATGCAAAAGAAAACAATTGCTCACCACCAATCAACCACTGCCCAGCCAGTCCACAAGCAACAGCAGCTCCCAGCAACCTGCATCCCTGGTTATATTACTGAGCATGATGTCTGATAGTTGGGGATATCTCTTGGGTCAGCTGTCTCAGCTGTGTTACCTCCCAGCTTGTGCATTGCCAGGCTGCTCACCGGTGGGGTGATTTGGGAAGCAAGGAATGGCCTTGACTCTGCATAAGCACTGCTCAACAGTAATAAAGACATCTGTGTATTATCAGCACTTGTTTAATCACAAATCCAAAACATAGCACCATACCAGCTGCTATGAAGAAATCGTACTATATCCCAACAAAAACCAGTACAGGAAGCTTGAAGGAAAAGTGAGAAACATGTTCTGCGTTGAAAAATTTCATAGAAAAATATACTGTTAAAACCAAGAAGAGATGTGTCTGTAGGAGACATACTTGAATTTCAGATAAGATAAATCATATTGTCAAACTCTTGATACTTCCAGTAAACATACAAAGCAGTTTGCATAAAGCATCTTTAAACTCGGTGTGTAGAAGTTGCTTCATAATTGCCAAGTTCAACTCTTTTGCTAACAGTTGGCTTGGAATGACTTCATAAATTACAATTAAAATGTAATCTGTAAATAGTCTTCTTGAATGAGAACAGGATTATCAAATTTGACAAGTAACTGACTCCTGGGGAGGGGAGGGAAAATGATGGCATAGTTTCTCTTTCTACTCTTATATGTACTGTCATCTTATTTTCAAAGGAGTATTGAAGAAGTCTGATGGGTGGGTTGGTCTAGGTTGCTGTGAGCTAGCTATTGCTGTGGAATGTCGGCAAGCATGTAAACAGGTAAGGCTTTTTCATTGTTTTTCTGTGGTTAATGTCAAATGACACCATGTTGAATTAATTTCTATATTACTGTTTATGAAATTCAGCCTTAGTGTAATTTTTGCATTGAAATTGAATCATCGCGGGAACTCTAAAATTGCAACATATGACTATATACTGCCCAGAAGTACTACTGGTGAAAAATGCTAGCAGCCAAATTCCTAAGCGCAAAACAAATAATTTATGTTTTTCAAGGGAATTGTGGAAGTTAAGTT
>JANRGW010030869.1:0-12973 GCA_024733675.1 Psilopsiagon aymara | reverse complement strand
GTGGCTGCCCCATCCCTGGCAGTGCTCAAGGCCAGGTTGGACACAGGGCCTTGGAGCAACTGCTCCAGTGGAAGGTGTCCCTGCCCACGATGAGCTTTAAGGGCCCTTCCAACACAAACCCTTCTATGAACATAGAGGTATGTCAGTGCCCTCCAAACCATTAAACTAATGAAGGGAAAGGAGAGGGGATACAGAGAGAACAGAGATACTTGCTGGGCCTGTTCTAACCTGTCTTGCTTTTCACCCTCCCCCAGACCCTTCCTGTCTTGTGCAGCGTAATAAACACTGATTAAAGTAGGTTTAAAATGAAGGGCTAAGGTGCCATCTCAGAAGGCGGCCGTCCCCTCCATGAGCAGAGAGCTCTTGGGCACACGCAGCCACAAGGTACGTATGTCTCAGAAACAAGTCACCAGGGGCCAGCACACTCCTGTGGCCACCCTCCCCCTCGCCTTCAGGTCCTGTGAAACAGCCCCTTCAGTCTAACCCCGCATCCCAGCGGTGCCACATCCTCAATGCATCCTGCCCTGCATCCACTGCTCCCAAACCGAGCATCTCCTCTCGCCAGGCAGCTGCTCTGGTACCGAAGATGATGGCAGTCCTGTGTTTTCTGTGCTTTTTCTCCACCTCCAGTGTCTGGCTGTGCTCAGAGTCCAGGAGGAAGGGCAGGGGAACCTGGGCAGTTCATGGATGCAGTGGTGCTTGTCTGCAGTACTCTAAGAGCTCCTGGAAGTCAGCAGAGGTCCTGGCTACTGCACATCTGGCTGCTTGGATGCTGTGGAGAGGAACTTTGCAGGCTGTGCATGGAGAGATCTGCAACAGAGACACAAGTAGCATGTATATCACCCTCCTGCCTCGCTG
Source organism: Psilopsiagon aymara (assembly GCA_024733675.1). Classification (NCBI taxonomy): domain Eukaryota; kingdom Metazoa; phylum Chordata; class Aves; order Psittaciformes; family Psittacidae; genus Psilopsiagon; species Psilopsiagon aymara. The sequence goes on along the minus strand of JANRGW010030869.1, from coordinate 12,115 downwards.
CAGTCAGCTGCCACCCCTTGGAACTAGCCCAAAACCCGTCTCAGATCCGGAGTACTGCTGCTAGGCAACTGGGTGGTGGTGACAAGCAGTTGTGACAGCGCCGAAGAGCTGTGGCCTCTCTGCAAAGCTGCTATATATAGTGCAGCTGATGTGCAGTGCAGCCTTTCCTCTGCTGGCCTGCCAATGGGCTGCCAAAGCGGGCCACTGCAGCAGGCAGGGCTCCAGCCCCCCAGCCCGAGGGCATGGGCTGGCCCAGAGCTCACTGCTGCTGAGCACATGGACCCCTTTGCTGCTGAGCACATGGACCCCTTCCTTCCCTTTGCTGCTGAGCACATGGACCCCTTCCATCCTGCACCTTTGTGCTTTGGCCCTATTAGTACAGCTCATAAGGCAACCTTGTACAGTTCATAAGGCAGCCTTGTTGTTTGGGCAAAGGTCTGGTTATTGAACCAAGTAACTTGTGCCTAAACTCTCCTCCCCTGCTTTTCTCTCCTTCCGCCCAGCCTCTCGCCAGGTCTCTTCCCTTCAGCAGCTTGTCTTTAAGATAAAATAGAGGTTCTCTGCTTATCTCAGGCGTTCTGCAGAAGGGGAAGGTCAGAATGTGAAAAATGGGACGGAAGAATCACATTTAAGAGCCACTGCCTGGTGTTCTCCTCCCTTCACTGTCCAGATCCGAGAGCTCTTACCTCCTGTGGGTCCCCGTTCAGCCACGCAGTCAGATTTCCACATTGGGATCTGTGAATCCTTTCTTCCCCTCATTCACCAGCACAGGCTTCTCTGTCCTTGTGTGCCAGACCAGGATCTAAAGAAGCAACAGAAGTCATTGCCTGCGCTAACAACTCTTCCTGCACGTTCGATCCACGGTGCAATTTCACCGCCTACCCTGGGGCCTAATGGCGCATTCAGAGCAGAGAGGAGGTTTGCATGAGGCTTCCTTTGGGCAGCCCTGCTGCTGTGCAGTGCTCAGAACAGCCCATTTGACAGCGTGCTGTCTTGGGACATTAACCTGCTCCTTCCACGGAGTTAGCACCACCTTCCTCAAGAGGCTCATCAGCTTGGCAGCGATGTAAGGCAGCTCCCTCATAAGCATGTGTTTCCCCCGGAGCCAGTTCCTTACTCGGGTTGTTGCTTATCCTGTTACTACATCCTTGGCCGGTGTGGAAACAGTAAATGGGGTTTTTCAGTGCCTCTTGATCACCCATCAGTGCAGGGAAGCCCCGGATGCAGGAGGTAGGTGCAGACCACATGGTCCTTTCAGAACCCAGCAGCGCCTGTCTGCCAGAGCACCTCAAAACCCCATACACATCTCCTTTGGTGTGCTGGCCCCACACTGCCACTCTCCGTACCATGTACAAGATGTTGCTTAAAGCCCCTCTCCTGCTTAAACCAGAACTGAGGCTTCTGCTAAAACTTCCAGTCTTAGCAGCAAAATGTGATAGAGAATCTTGAGATGGTTTGGATTGAAGCCCCTCTCCAGGTTTCCTGCAGCCCCTTTAGGCGCTGGATGACTGTTGAGGGGTCACCACCTGTGGATGAGAGCTGGAATACATACAAATTGAGGAGGAGGTCTGGCATTCCTGGAGGGGGTTACAGGTAAGCAGCCGTTAGCTGTTCTGCTGCAAGGAAGCTGTTTAAAACACTCTCCCATCACCAGACTCCATTACACTCATTGCTTTGCTCCCCAGTCCTGGGCTGCTGGGAGCAGCTTCATCCCTTCAGTTACAGCTCCCTGCTTCCCTTCACCGGCTCTCACTGATGCTTGCTGCCTTGCGGGGGTTTCCTCTTGTTGCTATGACAATGCTCTGCACACTCAATCCAAGGCTGTGCAATTGCATCCTCAGGCCCTGCTCTTCGTGAGGAAACGAGGGCACATTCTGCTTCTACGGGATGAACAAAACCCTTTGCAAAGCCTTTGGTTGAACACGAGCACCCCAAGAAGCTGCTGGACCAAAATTGCCTCTGACACGAGCCATCACTTCCACTGCAGGGCTATAATCTCACCAACTGGGGCAATAGAGACCAGCTGCCAACAGGCAAGTGGACCTACAGTGGAGAGGGCCACAGGGTTCCAAGCACACAGGAGGGGTTGCAGTGGTTCTTGTTTGCGATGGGGACTATACAGCACGAAGGAGAAGAGGCCAAGCTGCAGTGACAGCTTAGCTTCCTCCCAGCTTGTGCTAACCCAAATTCCTGCATCTCTAAGGCTCTCTTCAGCACTGTGGGGACCCGCTTCTCCCAGAGCACACCCGCTGGTGTAACAAACACAGCTCACTTCTCCCCATAACCCTTGCTTTTCTTCTGGGTCAAGACAATCGAGGCCACTGCTATTAAATGAGCTCGAACTGATCTTCAGCTGTGCTTTGTGCCTTGTGATGGGTGTTACACACAGAACACACCGGACCATGAGAAAAGGTTACAGCAGCCTGACTCGAGCTCTTGCAGCTGCAGCAGAGCTCCACATCCAGCACGGAGCAGTGAAGGCAGAGAGTGCAGCAGGATCCGAGCTCCTCAGGTGTAAATGACAGCCTTACAGGGGAGTGCCGGTCACCAACCAGGTCAAGGCAAGGCCAAAAGAACCCTCCATGGCTGTCACTGAAACCAACAGCTCGAGCGCTGCTGTGCGTGAAGCTTCCCCAGCACAGGGCAAGCACCGATCACCAACCGACATGGACAGAGGAGCCAAGCGATGGCACCATGGGGCTGAGGAGGCTCTGCGCTGCCCCCGGGCGCTCCCCCCACGGGCGAGGAGCAGACCGTACCTTAGTGCAGTTGGCAGCTTTCGGCTCCAGGTCGTTGAGGGTGACGAGCTCCCGGAGCAGGCTGCTCTCCTGGTAGCCCCCCTTGACTCCTCGCAGCTTGAAGTACGCCTGAGGTCTGTGGAGGATGAGCCTGAGGTTCACCGCGAAGCCTGCCATGTCTATAGCGAAGGGGCGGTGCGGGTCGAACACCGTCTTCCAGCCATAGACCTTGCCCGCGGCGTTCACGCGGGGGGACTCGTAGCGCAGCCCTCCAACAAAGGCCACCGGCCACACCGACACCTTCCTGGTGCTGCGCATCTGCAGGGCACAGAGGGACATGCTGCAGGGGCTGCCAACACCCGGCAGGGAGCCCGCGTCCTGCTCAGCACCGGCTCGAGAGCAGAGAACCTGGGCTGCGTTCCCCAGCTGCGGAGCCCGACACTCACCGGTACAAGGACGCTTTGGAAAGTGGCACAGTGGGAATGGGCAGCCACTGAACCATAGAACCATGGAATGGGTTGGGTTGGCTTAAAGCCCATCCAGTTCCAGCCCTCAGGCAGGGACACCTTCCACTAGAGCAGGTTGCTCCAAGCCCCGTCCAACCGTGGCATGAGCTCAGCACTAACCCCAAAGCTGCCAGTAATGAACATAACTGAGACTGAAGAGTAGGGTTTTGTCCAAAGGCCTTTAGAGCTGTGAGACATCAGTCCCCCACACAGGCAGCACCGGAGCTCAGGGCACACAGGAGGGAAGCACCACCTGGGAATGCAGGAATGGCGTAAGGAGGAAGCAGGGAGCCTGAGCTGCAGTCCCAGCCTGTGAGGCAGAGCAAGACTCAGAGCATCTCTGGAGCGAGGCACTGCAGCTGCAGCCCACACCTCAGGACCAGCTGCGCCTCTCCAGATGCTCCCAGCATGCAGGATGATGCTCTGTACCTGCTCCTACCTCCCAGTGGAATGACGCTGCATGCTGGCACTCCCTGCAGAGTCAACAGGCACAGACAGGAGCCACGAGATGCCTGCACTGCCAAAGGCAGATGCTCTGAATGCCCACTCACCCCGGCCCCCTCTGCGGGCAGGCTCAGCCTCCAGCCTGCCCTCAGCCCAGTCTCACAGATCAGGGGTCTCCCAGAGCTAATCTCACCACTGCTAATTGCAGCAAACAAGACCAGAGGAGCTCAGGCACTTGCCCTTCTGCATTATACACATGCTGAGAGCAGCCCCTGCCCACGGGGAACAGCAGCATGTGCCTTCTGCATTTCACAGCACGTTCCAGCAGCTCCATGTGACCTTAAACTGCAGCTCCCTATCAGAGAGAAACCTCTGCAAGCAAAGCCCACAGGTGACTGAAGGAACCCTTTCTGCTTTATTCATGTGCGGTGTCTGTCTCGAGACGCTGCCAGAATCAGGCTCAAAGGGGGCTGTGGAAGAAAGGCACTCATCTGGATTTGCTTTCGGCTTTAAAAGCTGTGTATTCCTGTGGCTATCGAAGCTAAAGTGAAAGCCATCATGGGAGGGAAAGGAGGTGTGTGTGGAGCAAATAGGAGATCCCTGCTGTGAAAGCTGGCACTGGAGGGGAAGGAAGCAGTTCCCCGTTCTCATCCCTTGCTGCAGGAGCTGCCCTCTCCAAGGCAGTGTGAAGGGCTCCACCTCTCTGGGAGTAGGACCAAGCACAAACCCACGCTCCTCGTGCGTGCAGCAAGGCCACTGGAGAAGATGGCCTGCATGACACCATGCAGGCAGAGCTCTGAAAGGACACTGCTGCCTTTCAGTGCAGAGCAGGCGCCCGGCTCCTGACAGCTCCAGGATTCAACCAGTGGGCACTGTGGGATGAGAGCAAGCACAAGCGAACAGCAGGCAGGGAGGAGAAACCCCAGGAACTCCTCCAACAAGAACAAACACCACTTCACAGGCAGCCAAGTGCAACAGAGAGGGATGGTGGAGAAGTGGGTAACATCAGCTCAGGAACCAGCTGGAAATCTGCTCCGGGGTGGTGCATGCAAGGAGGGTGGACACGTAGGTGGGTGATGTTCCACTCCTCCAATACTCCCCACAGGGGAAGGTGGCTCCTCCTTAGCTTTCTTTGCAGTAGAACCTACCTGATTTGATGCCACTGGGGCTCCCATCACTTCATGTAGGATAACTGTGCCCCAAGAGCCACACAGCATCCCCTTGACTCAGTACACAGCATCCTTTACCCGCCACGTCCCAAGCCGCAGGTGAGCCCAGCAGGGTCTTACCTCCTCAAAGAGCTCCAGGCTGTAGGTGTTGTCATCATCGGCGAAGTACACGATGCCAGGCTGGCTGCTGTTCTTGTTGAAGGTCTCCCTCAGCCACCTCAGGGCCAGGTTCCTCTGCATGGTCCCGCGGGGGATGCGGGGGTCCCGCATGTCCCCCCGCAGTTTGTAGTTGCGCGGGGTCTCCACGTTGAGGTGGGTGTAGTTGAGCCCCGTGTCCCGCAGCAGGCGGGTGATGAGGGGTGTGCGGCGCTGGGAGTCCTCCACCAGGATCCAGTGCAGGTTGGGGACGTGCAGGAGGGTGTTGGCCAGGCGGGTCAGCTCTGCCTTCTGCACGGGCCGGCTGTAGGTGGGGGTGATGACGTGGATGGTGGGAAGGGTGTCTGACCACGGGGGCGGGCGGGTGTAAACGTACTCTGTCCTCACCACCTCCACTATGTCCCGCTCCGACAGGCAGTATTCCTTGGAGTCCAAGCCTGCAGCGAGATCACGCTGGGAGTCACCACCATCATCTGAGCAAGGGTACGAGAGAGAAGAAAGAGCTGCATGGCCTCAGTCCTCCAGCACCCCCCCAGCTGAGCCCGCAGGCTGGCTGCTAATAGCAGGTCACCCTCCTGGGTGCAGAGGACAGGAAACAAGCTCCCATGGAGGCTTCCATAAGTACACCAAGAAATAAAGGCATCAGGGAGAAACACACAGGAGGAAAGAGGGATCTGCTGTTAGAAAAGCAGCACCAAGCAATGCCTGAGTGCACAGAGCAACTTTCACAAGCACCCAGGACCAGAGAGTACCAGGCTGGAAGTGACCTCAAGGATGATCTGGTCCAACCTTTCCAGGCAAAGCTACAGAAGAGGCAGGCTTTTGTACAGCAGTTAGATCTGGAGAAAGAAAACAGCAACGGGGATGGATGATGTGTCATTCCCAAAGAGCTCCAGTGCTCTGGGCACCACGTTCAGTGGGACAGGACACCGAGACACCCAGATTGGGAGGCAGGGAGCTAACCGGTGGTAGTACCAAGGCAGTGAAGATCTCCTAGCAGCATCACATTGGCAGACTGCAGCACTGACAGGCCTGGGATGGGGCATGGGGAAGCAGGGAAAGACACACTTCAAATCCAGAGATGGAAGGGGGAATCAAAGCCTGTAAGCGAGTCTCTTGTCCTGCAGAGGCTCTCACCTGTAACCTCTCCTCAGGAAGGTCCTCCCAGTCTTTGAGCATCACATTCAGCAAAGCAGAGTGAACAGTAAACAGCGAGCACATAGGATACAATGATCCAAGCTGTTCCTTGCAAAGAGAATCCTCCCTATTCAGCTAAAGGGAAGAAAAGTTCCTGCCCCCATTGCTTTCCAAGGGTGTGACTTTCACACTTCCAAACCACTGCAGAGCAGCAGGAGCACCACAGTCTACAGTTAGGGAATGGTGGAGGTGAAGGGGCACCTCCACTCGGTGACTGAGGCAGCTGATCTCTACTGGACACATCCTGCTTGGAGCCGTAGGGTTTGCAAACTGAGCGACTCCCAGATGAGGAAGAACAGGCCAGACATTAGATGTGACCCAGCAGGGTCATAGCATCCCGCTCTTCCGGCATCACAGACTTTGCTAGCAGCCCTGAACTGGATGAAGGTCTCCTACTCCATGGCACTGATGGAGAGAGCTATGTATATCTGGTGGGGATGGACAAGGATGAGGCGCCTGCACATGCTGGTGTAAGGCAAAGCACATCAGCAGGCTCTGAACTGACAATTCCAAGTGTTCGGCCAAAGAAGAAGCATCTTTGGAGGATGCGTGCAAACATGACATTGAAAAGGGGAAAGAATCCTCCATGGAAAGAGACCAGAGAGGGGAAATGAAGTGGCTTTCTTCCCCTCACACAAGCCTCCCCATACCAACCTGCAGCAGAAGGGCAGAGCCAAGAATGAAGCCTGCAAGAGCTCTCACGTCCTATAGATACTGCTGCTGTGCCAAGAACAGGATAAAAATTAGGACCTTCTGGCCAGGGGGGATCCTCAGAACTTCCTGCATCAACCTGATTTGGGCCAGGGCTCTGTTTAATGCTTTGTGTGGCAGGCAGTGTGGGAGCTGATGCTCTCACAGCATTGGAACTGCACAGACACTCAGGTGGGATGCTGGCTCTTGCTCCTTCAAGTGCAAGTTCCTTGGCTGCTTTCCTGAGGGCGCTTACAGATGCTCTTTGCCTCCCATCTCCCAGAGCTGTGTCAAGTGGCAGCTTTGTTTCTTCTGCTCTCTTGCTCGTGCAGCTTTCCTGCTCAACTGACTTGTGTGCAGGGACAGCAGGAAGGGACTCCTGTGCTATGGATCATCATCCAACAGGAACAAAGAGAAGCATCTTCCTTCAGAACTCTGGATTTAGGCCATAGAGAGCTCTCCAAGTGCAGTAAGCACATCCTATGGCTCAGAGCCCTGTGAGCACTCGGCTGTTCCTGCAGCAGAAGTGGGGAGGCTTCTGCATGAGCATGGACTGGGAGCTGAGATGAGCATGGCTGCCATGGAGAAATGAAATGAGGGAGGAGATGAGGACAAGGGAGGGATGCACAGACTGGGTTTGAGTTCTCTCACCCTTGTGCACTGCAAGCAGTGGAGCAATGGTGCTCTGGTGCCAGACGGTGATTAGTAGTGTCCAGGGCAGAACTATCAGCACGATAGCCAGGATGTCTCGTCTCTTCGGCATCTCCAAGACTGACTGGACCCACAGCTCCTCATTACCTGACAGTGAGAACCCCAGAGACAGAACAGCAGAGCACATGGAGAACAGAAATAAATGGGCAGGAAGGAACAGGGACACAGAGAGAGAACGCGAGAAGGAGAGAGCAGCAGAGGCAACACGACTCGTGGGTCTTACCAGTGCTTACAACCCACCCATTGCAGAAGCAGGTTTGGAGGGGCCTCGGCTGCTGACACCAGGGGGGCACTTCTGCAGCACAGTGCTGGAGCTGCCAGCAGGAGCCTCAGGGACTCACGTGGAAGGAAACCTGCAACACAGCACGAGGGTGAGTAGGCAGAAGAGCACTATGGAGCGCTGCAGAGGGCTCACAGTCCTCCTCAGGAAGAGCAAATCAAAGCTGGGCACTAAGCAGCAGCAGCATGTCCCATCCCTCCGGTGTGCTCAGAGCTTTGCTTCCCTTCACATCCACCTCCTCAAGCAAAAGCTGCTCAGTGCTGCACCAGTGCCTGACCGTGCCCAGCGGAAGAGGACCCTTCATCCGCCAGCCAAGCCTCACACCAACACATGCCAGGCCCATGCCACGGGAGGAAGCAGGGACCGTAATGATTCTGTGACCCACCAGACCCTCTCCCTAGGCCAGGCAGAGCACGTGGGCTGCCTGTGCCTGCTCCCTTGGGAATACAGCTCCACTGAACCAGTGACCCTGTATTTGGCCCATCACTGTCTTCCCCTCAGCTCAGACCATCCCACTTGCATCTCGGAGGCAGCTGAGGCTTCCAGTGGCTCATTTCTTCCATCTCAGGGGTGCTGCAACTGGAGCATGTTAAACTGCCACGGCGGCTCAGGTTGATTCAGTATAAGCCCATACAACATTTAAGCAGACTGTTTTATCCAAGTGTCTCGGCAAGCAAAGTACATCACTTAGGGATGCACACGATGGACACTCTGAATACACGGGTACCACTTTAGTACCACTGCTCCCATGTGGGGCAAGGCATTAAACTGCTGCTAAAAGGGCTGCAGAGGATGGGAGGGCTGGAGAGATGCAGGCTCAAATCCCTGATCTGCCTGGATGTGGGTTTTTCCTTGGCCGTGCCTTGACTATAGAGTCAGCCTCCGACACTGAGCCCAGTGGAAGACCTGAAGTGAAACGGCTCCAAGAAGCCATGGCTGTTCTTTTGGAGTGGGATTCAAGTTGCTGGACACAGCAGATCAGCACTTCAGTCACAGAGGGGTTAACTTACTGGGGAAAACAAGGGGAGCCTGCTGCCTCCCATAGAGATACCTGTGCCAGGCACCATCTGTGGAGCTGGGGACCCATCCACCTCACATACCCTGGAAGGGTCTCCAGCAGCAACAAGCCCCCAAACACACCCAGCTCTACAGATAGGTATCCTGCAGGGAAGAACAGGGAAGCAGCAGGGAGCAGCTTTCACAGCTCAAGGGTTTGCTCTGCGCAGCCACTTTCAAGGCAGCATCTCCAGCAATGCGATTTGTCCCTCTTCATGGTCAGGACCGGAGAAAGCAGCCAGGGAGGAAGAAGAGGAGTTATTCCAGCACATCCCAGCCTGCTGCTGCATCCCTATCCAGCTCTGTGAGCCAGAGACATCCCCACACTGCCAAGCACACAGTGCCCTCAGGGAAGAGCATCTGGCCTCAGCCTCGCTGTCCCTGCACTTGCTCAGTGCCTCAGGAGGGGACACTGGGAATGCTCTCATGCATCCAGAGTGCATCCCTGTAGGGCAGAGCGGGAAGGGGCAGCTTTGACAAGCCTGCCCACCTTAGCTAGCTGCAAAGGCACCGAGGGAAGACCCCAGCACTGAGAGGGGCTGAGAGGAAATGGCAAGCTGAAAGAGCTGCTCAGAGTCAATGCAGAGCTCTGGCAAGCTGCCACAGTGGCTGGCATGCAGCAAATGGCCCTTTGTCAAGGGCAGCTTCCTCCCAACACAGTGCTCCTACCTTAAAGATGCCTTTTCCCTGCCTCCTGCCAAGGCAGCAGCCTCCCAGAGGGCAGGCTGAGCATGGGCTTCCTAGGATGGAACCCTTCCTCTCCATGTCCTTCTGGGGCTGGCTGAGCTCTCAGCTCCCTTTGCACCACCAAACCATGGGCTGCAGAGGTGACTGAGGCACCCACCCACAGTGGGATAGAGCGACTGTTTCGATGCTCCTTCCCTACACACAGCACACTCCACGTGCCCAAAGGGACACAGCTCCAGTAGGGATGCCACCATGGTGATTGTTTGCAAGAGAGATATTGAGGGGGGACCTCATTGCTCTCTACAAGTGCCTGGCAGGAGGACGGAGCCAGGAGGGGCTTGGTCGCTGATCCCAAGGACCAAGGGAATGGTTGGACTTGATCTTAAAGCTCTTTTACATCCTGGCTGCTCCTATGAGTCTATGGCAGGGGGGAACGTGGGCCTGACCCACACTTCTGCTCGTGGGCTCCACTGCCCTGCAGCAAAGCCATTTGCTCACTGTTAATTCCTGCAGTGATTTGAGCTCCTGGATGACCCCGAGGAGCCTGACTGAAGGACATGGGAAGAGCTCCCCTGGGGCTGCTGTGAGCAGTAGCAAACCTGGATCCAAAGTATTTCAGGCGTGCTCCCTCTCCACACAGGATGAGGCCACATCTCAGTGCTCCAGTGCCACACTCCCACCTCACCAGCACGTGTCAAAGGGTGAAATCCATTTGCTTCTGTGCACAGCACCAGCCAGGAAATCCACGGTTGTACACTGCTGGTGACAGAAGTCACAGCTTCACAGCCCGAACAAAGAGGGCTTGCCCTGCAGCCCCCAAATCCCTTGGCGCCCAAATAATGATGCTTCTTGCTGCTGGTGATGGCACAAGGGAGGTTTGCCATGAATTAGAATGGGAAAAACGATGCTCCTCCTCAAGGTGTTCACTCTAGCCCTGCCCCATCACATACAGCTCTCCTCTTCCCAGCGCATACCTTCAAACCCAAACCTGCCTGTGCTCAGATTGTCTATGTGAGGTGTCTGCTGTCTCCTCCTCTGCAGGAAAAAGGAGGAGGAGGAACAAAGTGAAATGGGAAGTAACTGAAAGAATGCTTCCTTTCTTTAGGCAAAAGAGACAAACCCCCAGCTCAAACCCGGGTTTGAGTGATTCGGGGGTTAAGATACTTCTAACTCAAAGGGGTTTGGCATAGTTGGACCCACCCTCCTTGGCAGGGATCTCTTCCAACATGCTGGAAGCAGAAGGGCTGTGCCACACGGTGGCAGAGATTTCCCATTCTCCGGCAGAGGGCAATGGCGTCAAGGCCTGACAACATGAAAAGGGCATCCAGCTAATGAAGAAGCTGTAATAAACCCTGGAGCCACGTGTTGGGAACCTGCTGGATTATTAAACACTGAAGTTTCTTCTTTGAAATGGAGTGAATTTGCCTCAGTGCTGGCACTTGCTGCAGGAAACACGGATTCCGCCTGCAAGCTGGTTGTAGTTTTCCCTTCTTTCTTCCTGTGGGGCTGACGAGTGTCATTACTCCTTGGGTTTCCCCCCACTGAACAGAAGTGATTTAGAACGTGTTAACGGAAAGACTGGCTTGGGTTGAGTTTGTGTGGATGGATGGATGGATGGATAGATAGATAGATAGATAGATAGATTATAGATGTATAAATAGATAGATGATAGATGATAGATAGGTAGATAGATTATAGAGAGATATATAAATAGATAGATGATAGAAGATAGATGATAGATGATTGATAGATGATAGATAGATAGATAGATAGATAGATAGATAAATAGATAGATGTCACTGGAATGAAAATACTGCCTAGATGTAAGAAAAACACAGACAACCCCCCCAAACAAACACAGCCAAACACTTCCTTGCATTACACACAGCCAGGAACTAGCAAACACAGAGCCAGGTCCTACAACAAAAGCTTTACAAAGCAAATCAGCACGTCAGGATACAGAGTATATTCCCACCAACAGCTTTTCCCCTTGGAGCCAACTGTCCCTAAACCTAAATAAAGGGTTCCTTTCACCCTGAGGATGGGAATAGGTCTGATCCCTGCTGGAAAACGGCCCCCAACCAGAACAAAGTGCATCTCCAGCCCAGCGGACAGTGGGGACAAGGGCAGTGTCACCGGGGTCACACATGGGCACTGTCACAAAGCCTCTCTCAGAGGCACTGGTGCTTGGCAGCAAAGGTTTGCAACGCTCAGGCTATAAGAAAGGCGGTGATAACTCTTGCTCGCTAGTTACTCCACAAGCTATTAATGCCAACAACCCCCATAACTTTAATGGGGGCTGTTACAAGAGTAATAGCAAAGCTGCAGAGCTAATTACTGTTTAGTTATTAAGCAGAACATGAAGCTGAGTAATGAGCACACGGAATTGCTTGTTCTTCCAGGGTTTCTTCCCTGTGAGGGTGCTGAGGCGCTGGCACAGGGTGCCCAGAGAAGCTGTGGCTGCCCCATCCCTGGCAGTGC
>JANRGW010030867.1:0-29743 GCA_024733675.1 Psilopsiagon aymara | reverse complement strand
CGGCCGGCGCACGGATATTACGCGCGCGACGCGGCTCGCCGGAACCCCTTTATAGAACGGGCGGGAAGAGCGGGGCGGGGCCATGGATCGTTGCGCGTCCGCCCTCCCGAAATCCATCCGCTGTCGGGAGGCGAAATAGTGCGGAGCTGCTGTCTGCGGGCCTTGGGGTTATGGAGGGGTTTGGTGCCTCGGAACCCGGCTGTGAAGTAGATGGTGGAGGCCCTTCGGTGCCAGACGGTGGCGGCTGGGCTTCCGTCGGCGCTGTCTCTCCATAGTGCCTGCTCCAAGATAACGTTGCCTCAACTTACGAGGCAGTGGTTTGGTGCGAGGGGTGTGTTCTGTTGAGAGGTACGACCCGTTCCTTGGCCCGAAAACGGGATAAACAGCACCAAAATCATACCTTCAACTATTGTCTCCCTCATGGGAGTTTCCGTGGCTTGAGCAAGTTAGATATGTGGCATTTCCTCTGCAAGTACTTGAAGTGACAAGCCTACAGGGTATTGGAATCCCGATGGATGGAGAAAATAGCCTACACTTTCACGAGCATCTTGCAATTTTACTTCACACTTTGCTCTTTTATTCTATATGTAGCTACAGCTTTGAGGCAAGCAATTACAATGAGGTTCTGCTCATAAATGGGATTGCATTTGCAAGGGAGATGGGCTGTGCGGACCTTTCCCGCTGTTCAGTTTGCCTCTGGTTGAGCATTGTTAAATTGCTTTATTTACTTCTCCTTTAATTTGTTGGGGGTTGGCTGTGTCAGCCTCCTCCCTCCTTCCCTGTGGATTCCAGCTGCCCACAGTTACACAATATCCATAAAAGTTATTGCCGTGGTGGGGCCGGAGCAGAGATTGAGCTCGTGAGGGTGAGAAAGCCTCAGTCTCAGCATGGGAAGAAGGTGATAAGAGGGCACTTATTTTACCTGAAACCCAGCTTCAGCACTTACATTAGAGCACGCCCAAGCCAGTATGCTAATCTCAGTCACACTGGTGTAAGCCCGAAGTAACCCCGTTGAAGACAATAGAGTTACTTCAGATTTACTTCAACGTGACAGCCTTTGCAGATTTACATCTATTTTTGTGCTGCACCTTCCTGCGAAGCTCCTCCCCCACCCCGGGCTCTTTTGCACCAAATGCTCGCTTTCTCCTTCAGATCCTCTCTAATTCTGCAGGGCAAGTTGTTCTCTTGGACTTAGCTGCATTATTTAGAAGGGGAAATTTGTCCTGTTTCCGGAGGAACCACCCTGGCCTTTCTGGAAAGATCTTTGTCTTATCCTTCAGCTGTTATCCCTTCTCCAGGGACACATTTTAGTGGGGTGCTGATTCCCTTTCACTCCTGTTAATGCTCTGGGAAACAGGGCGGAAGGAAGAGCTTAGCATCTTCCAGGGAACAAAATGGGAATTCTGTTTCCAGTGAATTCCCAAATACATCTTGGACTTGGGAAGTACATCCATACTTTTAGAAAGAAAGGTTTGGTTCTTCAAACAACACTATTGAGGGCAAAGACTGTATCTCACTCACTGGATCGTATCAGGCAAGATCCAAAGCACTGTCAATTCTTGTTAAAGGAGGCACAGCTAAGAGGAAAGGAGAGAAGTGACAGATAAAGGCGAATCTGTTAAGGCTCCAGCATCACCTCGATCACCTATGTGTCACCACAGTGACAGCCAGTACTTGGTGCCCTGTTTGGAGGGGACTGTGTTTTTGCACAGTCTTTCACATTTTGGTTTTTGCTGTGTAGATATAAAAAATAAGGACTCTACAGCAGCAGCCTCTGTGATGAGCCAGAAATATTAAAGTGCCACCACAAAATGATCTTTTAATAACCTATCTTTTCTTTGACGGAAATAACAAACCTCCCCTCACACCAGCTTCTCTGATTAGAAAGGGGGCCCAGCCAAGGTGATATAAATACAGACTCATAATATCAGGTTGGAAAGGACCTCAGGATTCATCTGGTCCAACCTTTCTTGGCAAAAGCACAGTCGACACAATGTTCCAGTACCCTGTGCAGCTGAATATTGAAAGTGTTCAACGTTGGGGACTCCATCACTTCCCCGAGGAGATTATTCCAATGATTGATTGTCCTCATTGTGGATAATTTTATTCCTCATGTAATTTATAATAGAAGTCCCAGACAAGTAACTGAAGCCACAATCTTAGGCTAATTTGGTAAAACATAACAGTAGGGATTGAATCCACTATGTTTTCATGTGAGTTCCCAGGCCAGTGTGCAAGACTATTTTGTTCTCCTGTGTTGCTCACAACAATGAGTTATTTCTAAAGGGGGAACAATCAGGGAAATCCCTTTGTCCTTAAACCCTACATATAGCTTAAAGCATACTGTAATTTTGAAGCTGTGGTTTGTATTCCCCCCCCCCCTTCATTCTATTAGTCTACAATTTGCGTTCCACTTTGCTACAAACATGGTGATAACAGTTTATCTCACTCCCAGCTCTGAGACCTTTGTGTCTTTTCCTCCTTCCCCTCCCTGAAATTCCACAAATAAATCACTGCTTTGGTAACGTTCCTTGGAAACCTCCATGTAAAATATCTTTCCCCACTGATTTGTCCTCCCTATCTCATGCGCATGACACTTGGTTTATTGTGTGGCTGGTCATAATCTGTTTAAAGATACATATATATATATAATACCCACCTACATACATTATTGTTTTGTACATATACACACGTAATATATACTCACACATACAAAACCCATGTGTATAAAATAATATGTATGTACACTATATACACATGTATTTGTATATATGCAGATAATAATAAACCCCCTTATTTTATCCCTGTATGTAGGTGGATCCTAAGAAATGCGAGTCACCCACACTTCTCTTAGATTACATATTTGCTAAGTCCATGAAATTCAATGTGTTTGTGTACATTTCAAACAAAGATCTACACAGCCTGTTCAAGCACAGCAAAAACAAGAGCGGGTGACTTGTGGGTCAAATGTTATTTTTCCTAGCTCGATA
The DNA here is from genome assembly GCA_024733675.1 of Psilopsiagon aymara. Classification (NCBI taxonomy): domain Eukaryota; kingdom Metazoa; phylum Chordata; class Aves; order Psittaciformes; family Psittacidae; genus Psilopsiagon; species Psilopsiagon aymara. The sequence continues at coordinate 26,753 of JANRGW010030867.1, read as the reverse complement.
CACAGCCACGATTTCAATGTTTTCATAACTCCCACTGTTTGCATCCAGATTTTCCTTGTGTTTCAATCAAGATAAAGGGTGCTTTTTCCATCCTTCTTGCTTCTGATGTCTAAAATATTTTGCTGACCCTCAAATTACAGATGCTGCAGAGATTTGAGGTAGATGGTGCTGATTTGTCAGACAAAAGAAGAGCAGCTGGAACATGCCACGAGGCTGATGTGGAGATGGAGGGGTCTCTGTCCTGCTTGGAAGGGAGCTGATGACGCACAGGCAGGTGTTTTCTTAGTGTCTTATTTTATTTACCAAACATGCGGAGCAGTGATCTCCCTCCAGCATCAAACCTTGCAAACTGCAGGCAGGCGGTGGCTCCATTGGGATGTGGTGAGGAGCACGGGGCTGAGTGCTGCTCCCGAGCCTCTGGCTTCACCTCAGACCATGTACAGAAACCAAATGAAGCCTCATCCTAGATAGCCAGCAGTGGGATTCCTGTTGGAGACACTCTCTTCTCACTGGTGTATCTGCACACCTTGGTTCCCACCCAGACCATTTTGCAGTCTCAGCAGCTGGTGTCTGTCTGTAATCTCTCACCAACAGAAGCTGTCAACAACGCTAACGAGTCTGTCTCAAGTTTGTTCAAATCACATTTTTGATGAAAGATGTGAAAAGATTTTGCTCAGAAAACTTTGAGGCAGGCTATTTTGATGTGATTTGTGAGAAATGTGATTTGCCATTCCTCCCTTTCTACTACTTCCTTTGGGGATTTTTTTAAGGTGTACTTCATGGGTTTCTGATGAAAGGTGTTTTTGAATGAAAACATACTCTATTGGTGAGGTTTGGAAGGTTCATACTGGCAAAAATACTACCAATAAAAGTCATAAGTCACTTTTGTTCTAATACAGGAGTGGCCACAGTAGGATTTTTCCTACTATAGCTATTTGGATTAATAAAACGGAGCACATTCCACCCCCTTGGTGGATTTCTTATACTAATCCAACTTTTAAAGCTAGACCAGGCACATGAGACATTTTGATGTGTCCTGTCCACACAGGAGCATCCCCTCTTGCTTAGGGAGGAGAAACAGTGCTAAAGGAAGGTTTGTTCTACTTTAGGTGCACAGCCACGGTGAGGTGAATCATCAAAGCAGTTGATGCTGCTTTGGGAAGGAGAGGAGCCCCCGTCTTCCTGTCTTTGGTCAGGAATCTCTCCACTCCACCAAAGCTCATGTGGGTTTCCACACAGCTCAGCTGAACCATTCATGGATAGGGAAAGGGAAAACTACTTTTTCAGCCCTTCCTCAGCTGGTTTATGGTGGGGTGAGGCTGTGTGAGGGGAGAGGTGCTGGGAATCAGGATGCCTCTCACCTTTGTCTGCCTAGATGTGGTCACAGAGGGATGTGGGTTGTTCCATGGTGCGGAGCATACCTGGCAAGAAGAGACGACTGTTTCTCAGAAAGAGTAGGTGGGACTTTTTGTGTAGCTTCAGCTTTAGGTGGCTTGAAGAAAGCACTGTGTGGATGTTCCTCATTGCATTGGCCAGAAATGCACATTAGCAGCCTGAGACACAGCTGCCTTAGCTTCCTCTGATTTTACTCCATCATAATTCTGCTTCACGGATGAGCTGGTTTACTAATTAAAACAGATGAAAAAGGAGGACCAGGAGAGCTGTGAGGGGAGTGGGAAAGTGGAAATAAGATGAAAGTCTGTTGATTTGCTGTTGGTCAAAGGGCTGCTGTGTTTTGCAGACCCCAGTGGGAGGCACATCACTTAATACAAGATGCAGGAGCAAGAAAGAGGTCTTCCACACAGCCTGGGGATCCCTAGGTCCATTGGGGATTTTGAAATGCAGATTGAATACGTGGGAAATCCCAACTGCAAGTGCCTGCAGGCTTCCCAAAGCCTGGGACATACAACAAGTGTTCAGAGGGCAGTGGCTTTGCTGGTTCAGGTTTTGTTTTTCCTTTACGCTCCTGAAAACCCAGAACAATCCCACTGGTGGTTCTTGGACACTTGGAGTTTCTGCTCACAGGCAGCATTGGGAAACATGGTCCACTGTGGAGGTAGCTGCCACGTGTGCTTATTTATTTGTTTCGTTTCTCACCTCCTCCTTGCTGCTCATGAGCCTGGCACATTTTCAGGAGCTGGGCTGCTCTTACATAACTTTGCACCAAAATCTGTACAAAAGGATTTGGAGGAATCTGTGGCTGGAATCACCTTTGAGCCCTGGATTCCCTTCTGATTTGTCTGCACAGCTTGGGTATGACATTGTGATGCTCGGGGGCATCCTCTGCTGTCAGCATCCCCTGGGACCAGGCTCAATGTGGAGGATGAGATCTGGTCCCAGCAGGTGTGGTCCTGTGCTGGCTCCCCTGGGCAGGCAGCTTCTTACAAAAGCAGCATCTCCCAGGTCCCTGAGAGAGTATGGCCAGAGTTCAATCCTGTATAATTAATGGTAATTATCTGGTTGAGGGAGTGGGTATGAAATGGATTTAACTCATCTGAAATCCTCAGCCTGAGTCGCACTGAGCTGAGTTCTCAGCTCAACAGACCTGCACCTGCATCCAGAGGATGCTTTCCCTGAAATATCTTTCTTCTGGGATGGTTTCTCCTCCATATCATGGACAGCTTCATCTGGGCAAAGCCCCGGCACCCTTGGAGAGATCGTGGTGTGGACAAGGCTCAGCACAGGCCCATGGTGCTTATGGAGCTGCTGTGAGCTGTTTTAAAGCAAATATGACCTTGGTATCTGCAATAGCATCTCTGGGTCACAGCACATGGAGCCAAAGTGGTGAAGCCAGGCTCTCTCCCATGCTGGTCTCCAGCCAGGTGTCTTCAGAGATAAATCACAAGTGTTTTGGTTTCAGTGTGATGATAAATCTGAGGGCTGCGAATGATAACATACACAATAGTGGGTTTTAGCCAATAAATTGAGGTTTTACGTAAATGCTTCCATACGCACGTCTGCTGTCAGGAGACAGGTGAGGCAGGAGAGTTGGAAACATTAATCTATGGAGAACAGGGAACCTTGGAGACCTGCCACTTTTGTTCCAGTCTCTGCTTTCTCCAGGAGCTTGGTTTTCTCCTTCTTTCCCTCTGTGTTTTACTTCACATGATTTTTTTTTTTGCCCTTTAAAAACAGAAGCCTTGTTTGCAGTAAGAACAAACACTGTGCACATGTTTGCACAGCGGGTAAGATTCAGCCCAGTGCAAGACTGGGATTGGGTGAGATTTCAGCATTGCATCAGCTGGGTCAGCCAGCTGGACATGAGAGCTGATGTTAAACTTCTGCTCCAAAGAGAGTGTGGGTACGGGCAGTCTGTTTTCTTACATTTAGAAGGACAAGAACCTATTAGAAGAAGCATTCACCCCGCAGCCAGAACAGCTTTAATTATTCAAGGCTGCATTTAGGATTCAAATATATCGTTATCTTGTTCCCGAATTCCCATCCTGCCCTTCCATTCCCATCCATGGGATGTTTTTGCCACTGAGTTTGGTGGGTTTGGGCTTATTATACAGGGGGTTGCAGAAATTAATATGCTTTGTGGTAAAGGGAGAGGAGTACAAACTATGGGTAGAGAGTGAAGCTTGAGTGTATGTTGCCTTGGACAACATGGCGCATACAAAAAGGGAACGTGTTATGAAGCAGAGAGGAATGTGCTGGTCCTCTCAGCTCAAGCACTGAACATTTTCGTGTTGGATCCAGCTGCAGCAGAGGGATTGGCCTCATGCTGCCATCCAGACACCCATCAGGCAGGACTCATGGCCAGCCACTGTGAGAAATGCCACCTCAGCCCATTGCCACCAAGCTGGTACAAGCAAAGTTGCACCCAGTGACAGTAGTCACATTGAAGCTGGAGTGGACACCTCATCCAAGGCTCTACTGGTGAGGATCAGACCAAACCTTCTCATGGCACCTCCCAACACTCTCATTAGCTTTTCTAACAGGGGGTGAGGGAGAGAGAGCTGCTCCTGGGTAATTCCATGCACCAATGGATTTACACCACCAGCTTCCCAGGAGAGGGGGTTCCATCTGGGCAGTGCATGGGGGACGCTTCACCTCATCTCCTGGCTCAGTGACCCCCCTCTGCTGAGCCGTGCTACCTTTTCTACTTCTCCAGTGCAATCTCAAACAAGCGCTGGGTATCTTTCCTTGGTAGCATGTAGGTCACTGCAGAGCCTTAGGGACCTGACAGCTGACATCTATCCTTGGTTGCGAATCTGTGCATCAGGCTTTCTGGAGGCGATAGAAGTGCAGTTGCTGGTGAGACCAACTGCCTTTTGTGTGGCTTCAATTAAATATCTTGGCATGGGATAGTTGCCAGAGCTCTTTTTTTGTTGAAATAAATGGTTTTATTTAGATACATAGAGAAAAAGTCCCACCTGGCCTTTTGGAAGGGCTTCAGCTGGAATGTAACAGATCCCATATTCTTCTATAAAAAGGTGAGCTGTATTTTTCAGCTGAACTTTTCTCCCTTTTATAGCTGTGATTTGGCACATACAAGGCATAAGCAGTGCAAGGTCACTGCCCTTCCCCAGATGAGGAAGTAAAGCCATGGCATGTACTGGGGGCAGCTGCTGAGGACATGCCCAGGGAGAATACAAGCTGTGGGCTGACCCCCAAGACCTGCTTGGGGTTTCGGTCTGTGTAGGAGCACTGGGGTGGCTCAGAGACCCCCAAAAGACTGCTGCAGAGCCTACCCACCCGATCATATTCCTTCACAGCCATGACCTGGGGTCATGCTTGGTCATCACTGCTCTTTCAACCCAGGTTAACAGCTGCGTTCTCTCTATTTTAACAGCAATGTAAGTATGCGGCAACAGGTTAAAGCAAGGCAAGCAGCCACCATTGCCTCTGCTTTCTTTCTTCCTGCAGCTTCTTAAATTTTGGTTGCTCAGATGACGTTTTCCAGACCTGCGTGTTCTCCCTCATGAGCCATGCTTCCTGGTGCCCTTTATACCATGATGATGTGCTTCAGTCCCTGCTGCCATCTGCGGAGGAGGAGGTGGAACAAGCCATCCGCTCCTTGCTGCAGTGTTATATTGCTTGACTGCATATTTTAATTAATCATTTTTTATCAGAATTGAAGCAATTCTTGCAATGCATTTACTTATTATCAAGTGTGCAGTCTCTTCCCAGTCCCAGCTAGTGGAGCAACCTGCTGCATCTCATTCAGACTTGCTCCTTCCAGTGGGCGATGCCAGAAATGCTCCAGGAGCTGCAGCATCTTGACCCACTGTAACATTTGTGTGAGAAAGTGATTTGGAGAAAACTCCAGGAACAAACTTGCCAGCAAAGTTTGAAGTTGACAAGCAGGTATTCTTTACTGCTGCGCCAGGAGACACTGGGGGTTGCTCCTCCAAGCGTGTCTGTCATATTGCTACACAGGCCATCCTTATACAGTCACTGGGCATGCATACATATTCATGAGGCTACACATGAATTACATCATTTTCCAGAAAGTTTCCTGTACGTATACAAAAATGTGGTGGTGGTTTTTGAGAGTCGTTTACAATATTCATACCTGCAGGCAGTCTTGGGAGCTCCAGCTTAATTAACATTACAGACATAGCAATCATAGAATCATGGAATAGGGTTGGAAAGGACCTTAAGATCATCTAGTTGCAATTGTCCTTCTATTGAGCAGATAGTTTCACTGCTCCCACCCTGGACATCTGCTAGTCCCAGATACTCCCCATCCCCAGATCCTGTTTTTCTACATTTTTATACTAAGGTCCTAAGGACCTAAACCTAAGCCAATTACCTTCAAGTTATTTTCCATTACAAAGCCACCAGACTTTACATCACTTAGAACTGATTACATTTGGTGCCTCCTTGTCCCAGAAAGTGGGGAATGGTGAGGAAATAAAGTCCAAAGAGAGATGTAAGTTACTTGGTGAAACTGTGGTATTGCTGCTGAATTCCCCAGGCCTGAACACCAGGGAGCAAAGAGGGATTGGGAATTCCAGGGGTGCAGGTGATCAGGATAGTGAGAACACATTGGATCCTCATGTGCTCGGAGCTTGGCCATGTGGATAAGCTCATTTTTGTTTGCTGTTTTTTATTGTGCTGTGATTAATGTGGAAATTATTGTGTATGCCCATGCTGGATGACCACGCATGCACACATCTGGATCTGGGATGTCCCTGGCTCCCACTGGGAGTGAGAAAATATGCTTGAAATCTTCTGCTTGCTGCTCACAGGTTCTCCCAAGCACAGCCTTTAAATATTGGGCCATCAACTGCTTGATTAATTAATGCTCTTCTGTTTCACTTGTTTGAGGATGATGTTCAGTGATGTGACTGAAACTCACCTCCCAGGGCGGAGACAGTCTCATGTACTGAAATGGGCTGGACGTGTATTTTTAGTGAAACAGTATTTTTAGCTCAGGATTTGAAGTTTCTGGTCATTTCCTTGTCCCTTTCTGAGTCACACACCGAGTTTTTTCTGTTTATTGCAGATGTTGAAGTTTACAATAATTTGGAAGTTAAGTGCTCGGCTTTTGGAGGGTGAAGGAAGGAAGCAGCAGGATGAGGTATCTCATTGGCACCAGGCACATAAGCTTATGGCAAAACTTCCAGGTAGCTCCAGTTTATATATATTGTTATAGAAATAATGGATTGAAAAGGCCCGTGGCAGGATTTAAGGCCATTCCATATTATTGCTTGGCTCATCTGAAAGAGGTGAGAGATCAGCCCTGTTTTCCTGGTCTGGAGATGAGCACAGCAGGGCTGTCCTATCTCTCTGGCCCCCAAGGCTCTGCTGGCTCATGGCACCAGAGTGGGGGCTCCAGCACTCATGGTGAGCCAGGGTGCCCTCCTTTACTGCTCTTCAGCAAACATTCCTCATGGCTTCTTGCCTCTGCCTGCAGGCAAGGATTTAAGCCAGAAATGTTGTCAGTTGTGTTTGTCCTGCCAGCTTCTGCTCACCTTGGAGGTGTCAACCCTGCAATGGTGTTTAACCTGCAATGCATCTCCACAGCCTCCCCAGCAGGCTGTTGGCACGCTGGGCTTGTGCTGCAGTGCTGGAAGGGAGCAGTGTGGTTGTGTTTTGGTGTTTCCCTGCTCTGCTTTGTGCTGGAGCAGACCTGTGTCCCCTGACAGGACCCACTCTGTGGGAGGATGCTTGCTGTTGGAGCAGAGGAGCTGCTGCGAAATCTCTGTCCCAAGCTCAGCAGCACCAGTTTGCTGCAGGCAGGAGCAAGCGGAGCTCTCGCCAATAGGCAGCGTGTTCTTCCTGCTCCAGTGGGTCTGTGCTTAACTCAGCATCAGGCAGAGGAAGAGGACACGTGTGGGGACAAGTGTGTGTGGTAATGCAGGACCTTCCCAAAGTGTCAGGCTCTTGTGTTGGAGAGAACCAGACAGGCTGTCGGGAGCACTGAGCATCAGAGACACCGAGTGGCCTCTGGAGCTTCAGGGTTGTGTTTCCTCTCCCTCGGGGTGCATCCCAGGGAATAAGGACCCTATTTCTGACCCATGGGGTCCACTGCCTGAGGATGGGAGCAAAAGAATACAGGGACTGCATGGCAGCAGAGCTATCCCCACATGGTGCTGACTGCCTGCTCCATCACTCACCGCAGCTTTGGGAACACCAGTTTTTGCCAGAGGGATGGGTGGGACTCTGTGCAGAGCTCTGGGTGCCCCCACCTCTCTCTGGGGATTTCAGAGCCTGTAGGATCATTTTGCAACCCAAAAGAGGATTTCCCACCAGCTCTCTGAGAGCAGCACATCCAGCTACCTCCTGTCCTCCTCTTGGAGGAACAACAAACTTGACAATGAAAATGGAAGCTGACAACAGCACTAATTGCTTGAGAGAGATGGCATGGAAGCCTGGGGCCAGGGAAATGGCTTATCACAGGGTTTTAAACCTGCAGATGAGTGCCCACTGGGATATTTTGCCAGCCCAGAAGGAAGATGAGAGCAGGCTCTGCGCTGGGCCAGGGAATACACTGCACTGGTGGGATTAAAGATGCAGCACAAGTTGAGCTGGTAAATTATAAAATGCCATGCTTGAGGTCTGTTATATAATGTGCCTTTACAGAACCTGGGAGCTAAATATAAAAGAGAGTTACGTTTTGGGCTGGTGTAAAACCATGCTCCAGAACAGGTTTGTGTGGGAAGGAGTGCTCTGCAGCTCTGCGAGAAGCGGAAAGGATCCGAGACCCTGGGTTTGCTCCCAGCACTTGTTTTCTCTCCAACCTTGCGAAAAGCATGGAATGCCCGGGTCTCAGCTTTCCTCTCTTCAACTGAGAAACAATAAAACCTCCATTTCCTTGCAGCTGCATTGTCAAGATTAATTCATGTTTGCAAAGTGACCTGAGAATCTATAGAAATCCGAACAGTATATCATTATCCCGATCTAAACTTGGCATAAGATACCAGCAGGCCAAATTCTCCTCCCACGCTGGAGAAGAAGGGGTTGTGTCAGCATAGCCGAGAGGAAAATTCCAGCCTCTATTCCTAACCAAAAAATCCAGAGGAAAATAGCCTTTTCAGGCTGAGACCATTCTGTTTTCCTTGAGGAAATTCCCCCCTTCATTAGCTCTGAGCAGAAGGATCAGCTCCTACACAAACTGGGCAGGTGACAAGGTGAGGAGCATCTCACGTGGGAAATACAAACAGGAGCAGAGCAAAGTAGAAATGCAGAGGGATGCTGTATGTGTTGGGATCCAGCCTGCTTGGCAGTGATTTGGGGCTATTTTGCGTTCCTTAACTCCTGCCCTTTTCCTCTTCAGCTGTATTTTCACCACCAAGCTCAGCACAGACCCCAGCTTTGCTCAGAGGGTGCAACCTGGCTCGTCTTCCTTCTCGTTCCTCTCTGCACACAGATTGAAGACTGCAGTCACAGAAGATCTAGATGGGTTTTCAGGTCAGGTTTGACTACTCAATTTGGGGGCTTAAAGAAGCCAGGTACAGACTCGAGGACAGCTGAAGTATGGGATTTCAAAGGAAAGCCTGGCTGGGATGAACAGGGAATGATGCTGCCGCAGCCTTGCTCCATAGTGATAGAGAGACACAAAGACTAAGGTAAGATCAACCTAGTTCAGCTTCTCTCTCAGTCTAGAGAGAGCAAGGGGCAACTAATGGAGGGTCCAGGGAGCAGCTTGCCTGGGCTCACATCAGCCACTCATTCCCCCTCTGAACTCCATACCCTATCCATTGGTTGCCTTCAGGTGGGAGAAGGGGAGACTGCTCCATCCCTTGTCTTTTGCTAGCACAAGGATGATATGGAGCATCATGGTCGCTAAGCAGAGGCTGAAATGGGGATGTAGGAGCCCCAGGGAGCCTTGTCATCCTCCTTACAGCCCTCCCTGCTGTGCAGGGCCCATTGGGATCTGTCTTTTACAGCCCATGCTTTTGGCCAGGACCTGACCAAAGGGGGTGTGCAGCCCCTCCAGGTACGATGTGTGGTTTCTTAACACCACCTGATCAGCCAGGCCTGATCCTGCTCCTGAGAAACCCATTGAATGGCTGGAAAAAATGCTTTCTGACAGGATGGAGATATTCAGGGGAGTTGCCAAGCAACTGGCGCAGCTCCTCTCCTCCCTCTGAGCAGTGAGCAGGCAGGGGATGGCTGCATCCCTGCATCCCTCTGCCTGGCCAGCCCAGCGCTGGTACCCCAGGGGAGGTATCAACAGGGACTGGGAAAGGCAGGGACTGTTTGTGGCTAGTGGGAGAAGGATGCTTCTAGCCAGTGGGAATGACCATTCCTTTACACCCAACCCATGGCAAATCGCTCTCAGCAGCAAGGTTAGAGACAGGCTTTCTCTTCTAAGCCATTTCTGAGCTGAACAGCTTCCTTTTGAACTAGTCCATGCTAACTCATGGAGCAAAACACCCAGGAGGACTCATTATAACCCGAGTTTCATTAGTGTCACCTCTGCATTTCCTTGGGAATTGCTTCAGATTTACAGTAAGAGAAATATGCAGCCCAAACCCTTGGGATTTTCTTTTCTTAAGCTTTAATTTAAATCAACTCTTGAGTAACAACAAAAATCAGACAATGTCCCTCATAAAGCCTTCGACCCACAGCAAAGGGCATGAGGCAACGCTTAATGAGAGGGAGGCATCTGATAGCTGCAATCCTGCAAAAGATAGTTGCTGAGTGAGTGGCAATAAACAGCAAATCCAGCCAGCTCCTCGAAATGGCAAATGGACCAGGCTGTTCAGAACAATCTGTTCCTCTCCAGAGAAGGGCTGTGGTGCTGGCGGCAGGCTGGGGACGCGGCTATTCTCGGCGTGAGCTGGTCTGAAACGCTGCTTCAGAAAAATGGCAGGGCCAAGACAGGCTAATTACAAGGAGACACGTCCTAAATCAAAGAAGTCTGCAAGTGGCTTTGATGGGCTGACTCTTCTCCAGGGAGGTTTGTCCTGAAGGAGCCCTGCTCTGCCTTGTCCCATGGCCCTGCTTGCTGCTGTGTCTATGGCTTTCTTCTCTGGCTGATGCTTGGGCAGGGAAACCCTGCTTATCCACCTTGTTTGGCTGTGTTTGTCCATGCACTTTACTGTCTCATATCATCACCTATTAATCAGGCATTAACATCACTAACCCAGAAGGAGAGCAATTGGTGCACTCAGTTTCTTGCCCGCTGCTACAGTTGCTGTTGGAAGAGGACACCCCAGCGTGCCCAAGCTTCTCCCTTCTCCCATATAACCAAAACTGAAGAGACAGAAAGGTCTGGGTGTCACGGGTTCAGCAGTAGCAGTCATTTTCCCCCTTCTTGGTAGCTGGTGCAGCACTGTGTTTTTGTCTTGTGGCCTGAGAACAGTGCTGAACCCATGACACTGGGGCTGTCCATATCAACAGTACACTGGGCTGCACCTTGGGTGCAATTCCTCCAGGCATGTTTGTTTCAGTTTTCTTGCTTTCCTTGGGGCTTGTGGGCTCCCCCAAGATTCTTTCCTCCTATACCCAACCCAGCTATCAAGTAGCCTTCATTTGATTTGGAAAAGAAAAGTAAAAGATAACCTGAATGAAGGTGGTGCAGAACAGCCATGCAGCAGTTTAATTAATTGCCTTTAAATGTTAATGCAAAATAGTTTCCCTGAGTGATCTTACATAGGCAAATCCTCAGTTGCCTTAAGCCACTTGCAGAGTGTGTTCAACTATTAAGGTATTCTTAGCCCTGATCAAGAGCATTGCACGGGACGGTAATCAGGAATGATTAATTGGAAATAGCTCTTCTAAACCAGGCTGGACCTGCTGTGCTCTCCTGTGCTTCCCAGCTCTGCCCAGAGCTGACGCAGAGCTGCTCGGGTTTTGTGGGGAAGGGGCTTTCCTTCCCGATTCCCCCCATGATGTCCTGCTTTCTTAGCCTCAAACCACCCTCTCTCCTCTCCTCCCAGTGCTCTCCATCTACATCTGGCGCAGACCATTTCCAGCACAGCATCTAGATTTGCCAACAGACATTCCTGGGGAAGAATGGGATCTGCGAGGTCACGGTGGGAATTTATTAGCTTGGCTTATACTTGGCATAACCAAGTGCCCTGCCACACTTTCAGAGCTATTGCACTGCACATCCCACCCCTAACCAAAAACCCAGCCTCTTGCTTGGGTTTTATGCTGTAAAATGGCTGTGTCCCTCCAAACCTGCTGAGGGATCAGCAGCCCTGCTCAGAGTGTTACTTTGTGAGGCTTTGCCTAAATCACAAGCAAACCCCCATATTGTCTACCCAGAGAACCCCGTCCCAGTCAGGCAGGACCCTGCGATGGCTCTGTCCTTGAGTCCTCTCTTCTCTTCTCTTACTCTAGCTAAAATCCTGCCTCCTGCAGCAGATGAGTGTTTGCTACGTGCCAGGTTTGACCTCAGGCCAGCGAAATGCTCTGAGGTCTTTTCTTGCTTTCAGATGGCAGCACGTCCTCAGCTATTTCCCTTCTGTGTTTTCCCCCCCTTGGCTGCAGCCTTTGAGCAGTAATTTAGCACGGTGTACCTGCTGCAGGCAAAGTTAGCGCAGAGAGATGAAGCAAATCCATGCCATTAGGCTCTGCTGGAGGGGCTGAGCCTGCAGTGGAAAAGAGTTTCACTTTCCCAAAGTCGAGCCCTGGGGAGCTTGCTCCTAAAATGACCCATTAAAACCCACCAAGTAACGCCACGAGTCAGTTCCCTGCTGGAAATCACATTTTGCTTGGTGTCAGCAATTCAGAAGAGACCCATCTGCAGGAAATTATGATGACAATTTCCTCTTTGAGTGAAGAGGAATTACAGCTGTAATCGAGGAGGCAGTGAACAGCCTCCCCTTTCCTTGCTTAGTACCAATTCCTCTTAAAACTTAAAGCCATATGTAGAAACATCTCTACCCCATCCCGCTACCTAAAGGCCATTGCTGCTGCACTCACAGTCTGTCAGGAAAAACATACCTAGAGATGAAACCCAGCGACTTTCGTTCTATTTTGTCATCTCTAATGATAGATATGATGGATATGCACTTGTTATTTTTACACTGTAGACTTCCAGTGTGAGAATGGTGTCCTGCTGCGTGCTTGTAGAGTCTCTGGCACATTTGGCTTTGATTTTGTTGAGATTTTAAGTGTTAAATCAGGAAAATTGCATCAGATGTTTGCAGTTTTGTTGCAGATGCTGGGCATGAGAGCCTTTTCTCCCAGAAGGGTGCATGCTGAGGACAGGCAGGCAAGGAGAAGTGATATCATGCAGGGAGAGAATGGCTCAGCATTTGAGGATTAGATGGTGTGTCTTTTAATAAACCTTTTCTGTAACAAACACACAGAGCAAAACTCAGACCAGCTGCAAAAGGCTGCAGGTCTACAACTCTCAGTGCATTTGCAATGCTTTTAGGACCAAAACTGCATGAAAGTTGTCATGTTTCTTGCACATACGAAGATAGCCATTCATCAGAGGAAAGAACTAAAACCTGGGAAGAAGATGTGGTCATGGGAGGCCATTCGCAAGCCAAGTCTTGATGAGGTGACACCATGAAGCCAAGGGGTCACTCAAGGTCCAGGAGATAACATTTCAGCAAAGGTGGCCCTAGTGTGTGTCTGAATTTGGGTCTCTTCTAAAAGGTTTTGCCGTTGGATTTGCCTTTCCCCATCTTCAGCTGCCATAGCAGTTGTAAGCATCTTCCTGCACCTCCCAGCACTGCTGCTGGTGCTGATGGGAGTTTGGTTAAGATTTAATCCAGGCTTTTAGAGAAGGGAAAAAAGAAAGTTTTGACAGTTCCATATATAGTCCTCTTACTCACAGATTTCATGTGTCAAACACCAAAGACGGGTTAAGTAGAATTAAGTTCTGGATTTGTTATAAATAGGCATTAGGTAACATGAATGTATTAAATTTGCATGAAAATATGGGCCTTATTCTCTGGCTTACCCCAGAGATCTTCTTGGACGTCAACAGGATGCTCAAAAGATGAGCTTACATCAGTCAGCTCAGTTCTGACCGTCTCCTGCTGCCACCGTTTAACTGGACCCAGTGAAATGGGGAAATCATTGCTGAAACAGGAAGGATTTGTGCTGCTTGCAGAGATCAGAATTTTACCCTTAAAATAGTACAAATAGTTTTAATTGGACCCCAGATCTTCAGCTGAAGGAATAATTTCTCCATGTCAGTCAGTGCTAAACGTGCCTATTAAATCAGGGAAGATGGGTTAAGTGAGAATTGCATAGAAAGTCACTTTTCTTCTGTTTTTTCCCAGAAGACAAGGATTTGTTGGATTCAGATGTTACAGACTATCTCATCCTGCTCTGATTACTGTTCTGCTCAGCCACAGCTTAAAGGCCCATCCAGACAATGAAGTCACCCTCACTCAGAGCAAATCTGACAGCTGAGCATTGTTTGGGTGAAAACAATCTCCTTTAGTAAAATAAATGAGTGTGACAGACACAGACTCTACCAAATCAGAACCCTCCTCAATAGTTTAATTTACTGACTTGTCCATTGCTAAACAATTGAGAATTGGTCCATGGAGAAGGGACACAAGAAGGACAGATAATATGGGCTGTAGTTTGAGGTTGGACTAGTCCAAGCCAAGGGAAAACAGGCTTTTGAGCCATTCAGCAGCATTGTTTCTGGGAAAGTAATGACCACCCCTGCAGCTCTACCTTTATTCTGGACTGAAGGTTTGGCCTTATTTCTGCTGAGAGTAAAGAGAAGCAAACTGGAGAGAAGGGGATCTGCAGTATGACACAGCCAGGGCCACCGAGACAGAGTGACAACTTCATCCCTGGAGAGGTTGCTGTTATTATCCCACAGGCTGTCAATCATGCAGCAATAGCACAAAAAGCTCTGGGAGCTTCCCTGGGCCCCTGTGGGACACTCAGGCTCTGATGCCTTCCCAGCATTGCTCTGCCCTTGGTTGAGATTTTTCTTATCTAACGTCACATTATGCTTTTTGCCATGGAAATCATTTCCAATTACATCCTCAGAGCCTATCTGGCTGTGAATTAGCCTGGAACTTGATGGCTGGCTTGTTAGCTCATCAAAGTCTCCAGGCTAACAGGAGTGGGCAGCCTCAGGAGTAATGTGCTGGTTGGGCAGCCTCAGGAGTGATGTGCTGGTTGGGCATTTTGCTCATTGCCTTGAACTCACTGCAGCCCTGCAAACTGGGACATGGATGCCCTTTGCTCACCTTCAGCACTTCTCTATTCTCCTTCATCCCGCAGCTGAGTAAGCAGCACCAGGACTACAAAACACAGCCCTGCTGCAGCCTCCAGCTCTATCTTATGCTTCTGCCCTCCAGGGATCGCATGCTTTGCTGAGTCCCTGGGAAGAAACTGGACACGTGCTCCAGCTTATGAGGAAGGGATTATCATAGCTCTTGTGATTAAGCCCACAGCTCTCATGTACTTCCCTGCATTGAAAGGAGAGAAGTAGATATGAATCCTTAGTTTGTTCCCTATATTGGCTCTGTCTCTGTCCCCAGTTTGGCAGTGCCTGTACTCCCAATGGCAGGCATCTCCAAGGTGTTCAGGTGCTGAGGCAGTGGCAGCAATGTGGTGATTGCTGCTTCTCCATGAGCAAAATGGATAGAAACTAGGTAGGAAGTCCAGGGAGCTGGTTGCAATGAAGGGAAGGGAATGGCAACTCTATGGCTCTTGACAGCGAAACCCTGGGTTCTGCTTTCCAGTTAGAGCAAAAGGCTTCAGAGTCCCAGGTTATGGGATGATTCAAACATTCCAAGGTAAGTAAGAACCAGTAAAATGAGGGTTTCTGCTTGCTGTGGACAAGCAGCCAGGAATACATCAGGGCACATGCTTCAGGGCTGGTTTTGGGGCATGGAAACCCCTTTGGTCCACATAATAAAGGCTCCCAGCACTCCCCTGGACACCCTCCTTGGTGATGGTCCCCATGGAGAACCCGTCCACATTCTGGTATGATGTTGCTGTCACGGCAACTGGGGTCAGACTGGTACCTGGTCCCTGACAGGTTCTTACCACTCCTGTGCTTCCCACTGGAAATAGGGGCTGTTCTTGGGGAATAAGTGACTGCCATCGCGGTCGTGTCCACTGTCTGGAGAGAAACTGCAGCATCCTGCAGCAGGGTGAGCAGCATTGCGGGGTACAGAGGACCCTGGGTGGCTGCAGCGGGGCTGGGGGGGGGACAACAGACCAGCTTTGGAGTGAGTGCTGAGGGGTCAGCCCCAGAGCTGCAGAGGGATGGGGGCTGCATCGAGGCAATATCCCTGTTCACGCTCCCAGGGGACTCTGCCTGGTGGCACAGGGGGTCTGGCCTCACTGGGATTTCTATGGAAACCCAGGTACCAAATGGGATGGAATAGCTCAAACCATCTGTTCTTCCCCTACTTATAAACTGGATATGAGGAGCGTGCTTTGGGATGACATCCCTACACATGTTCTCCCTTTATTCGTTGCGCAGCCATCTGTGATGGTTTCCTTATATGCCAAAACACCTGAAGGACACAATCAGACAACCAACCCAGGTTTTATTTCTCCCCTTGGAAAGCAGGGCTGTCCCTGTGGAGGCTCTATCTTCCCCTTCGCAAGGTGCCTGCAGGGTGACTGCACAATTAGCTGGAAGAAATGAGGAAGTCAAAGGTAAAAACTGAAGCACAAACTAAAGCTGAATCTGATCTGCCTTGGGGATCTTCCCTATGGAAAGAAATGCTGTGGTGCAGTGAGCTGGATGGCCGGGAGGGAGCCAGGCTTCCATTTGCTAGCAAGGTGCTGGGTCTGATCCAGTTGTGCTGGGTCTAATTCTGCTGGGGATGAGTTCATGGCCTGATATTTGGGTGCTGGGGAAGGCAGGGTTGGGAGATACACCTGAGGACACAGGCAGTGCTGGATCTAAATGCCACAGCTTCAGTTCTTACCTGTTGGGCAGTTTCTCAGCTAGAAATCACCTTCCTGCAGCTGGGGATGTGAGCACTCCTGCTCCACTCCTGGGCAAAGCTGGGTTTGTTCACAACCCCAGCACAGTGGGGTTTGCTCTGAAGTGGGTCAGACCCACATATGGGATTGGTTTCTGTGGCTCTGGTATTGGTGTTGACACAGAGCTGGAGATGATGCCATTAACCCACTCCCCTGTGTCCTGCTCCACTGTCTACCACTGGTGGTTGCATTTGCTCAAGTGACCAAACTCTCCCTCTCTGTGGCAGAGGCAAGGACACCCCTCGAGGCAGGACCTTTCAGATGAGCCTGTGGAGGTGTCAGAAAGGATGGTTATGTCCGAGATCAACAGACTGCAGAAACAGTTTCGGATAGCAACGGAGAAGAGGAAGTCTTACAGTACCAACCTGAAACAGAAAATACAGGCCCAGGAGTGAGTTCAGCTTCACTCAGCTGCATTGTGCTTGGAAAGCTCCTCTGTGCTGAGATCTAGGAGCCTTGGTGCTGAGATGGAGGGTGGGTATAGGACCTGCTGTGGGGTTGTAGATGGGATGTGCTAAATGTCATTTGTGGTTCTGTTTTTACAGAAAAGAAATAGAATCTCTGACTCAAGAACAGAGAGAGGTGTCACTAACAATAGGCCAGATCATGTCCCCAAAAAATAAGATGCTGGATGACAGAAATTGCAGAGAGGCCCGATACCTTTTGCGAATCAGATATCAGTATGATTCTCTGATAAGAGAAAGAAAAGCACTGTTAGCTGCCCTGGACAACCAGGTAAGAACATCTGGACTGTTTCCTGCTGAGCATGGTACAGCAGAGTAGAGTCACAGAGTGAGCCCTGGAGCTGAAATGTCTTGATGTAAAATGCGTTTAGTTCAGGTCTTGGAATATAATGCTGCCTCCTAGCAAAAGACACATGACAATGACAGATGGATAGAGCTGTTCAAGTCAGCAGTGCTGGCTGGAAAAGTAAGGTCTGACCATCAGCCTTGCTGTCCTACTAGTCTCTGCAGCTCCTCTTTGATGGCACACACCTGCCTGGCGTCATGCAACATACCTTTGCTTTCCCCTTTTCCTCCTGAAAAAGAGTCAAAAATGGAACATTAGTTGTGCTCTCTGAGCCATGGCAAATAGAGGAGCAGCAGCACCTGAGTAATCCCGTTACTTCTCTGGACAGCCTGGTTGGATTTGGTCTGAGGCCAAGGGAAACCTAGTACTAAAGAAGTGGCAGGTCCTTGCTGCTTTCTGCTCTGAACAAATTGCCCATGACAGAAATCAGGGGACGTGCTCAGATGGTTTATAGTTGCTATAGGTGCTGCAGAGCTTTCCACAACAGGGTTAGTTTTCAATCAGGGATCTCTTGGCTGGGTCATACCCCTCCCACCTGCTCCCTGCTTCGTTGTTCTCCAACTACTTTCTTCTTCTCGTGGATTTGTTTCCTCTGGCAGTTCCCCACTTCTGGAAGAAGCTTTCCTCCTCTCTGTCCCAGGGAGGACTGCACAGATCCCTGTCTGGCCAGCACAATGCAACTTCCAAAACCCCATCCTCATCACCTCTTCCACTCTACACAGAGCGCTCCTGTGCCTTGTCCAACACCTGCTGAACTTCCCTCCAGAGGCACCTACATTTCCTTCATGACATGAAAATAAACCCATTCCTAGTTACAGTTTATGTTGCTGCATGTCAGGATGGCATCCTTTGGGATTAAAGCTGTTTCTACAACTGTGAGCTCATTAATGACATGGCTGCTGTAGTTCAAGTCAACAGAGGGTATTTTCTTTGGCTAAGTGTCCTGAGAAGAGTCCAGAACACAGGGGTGGAGATTAAGCTTTCCTTTTATTATGATTATTATTATTTTTAATCTGTGTTGCAGATAGAAGAGCTGGAAAAAAAGGTTGTGAAGCAAAACCTGATAGCAATGAAGGTAAAGCAAGCAAACTGCAGCAAACAGCTGCAGAAGCAGACTGACACACTGGAGATGCGTCTGTACAATGTAAGCAAACCCATTGCAGATCTTTGGAGACCATGTGTGGAACCCACTTTTTAGTAAGGACAAAGTGTAACGGTGCAAATGCATTTGGTTGACCTGAGCTGCATAAAGGATGTGACTTGTTCCCCTGGCCTGATTGCTCCCAGAATATCTCAAAGGCTCCTTCAAACTTTGTGACCCAAATGCAGCACTTGTGCCGTGCCAAGAAGCCTGAAGGTCTGCACCTGTGTAGTGACAAAACCAAGCTGCCTGAAGCCACCTTGCTTTGAGCAATGCCAGCTCCAGGTCTCCGTTGTCATCAGCCTGACTCACTGTTGCCTCCCCTGTCTTGGGGAGGATAGTGCAGGGCCCACTTAAGATACCTTAGACTGCTTGTCCTAAGTCTGGTCAAGCTCTTTCAATAGTGACCTGAGTCCTATACCAGCTTCAAGCTTTTTGTATCTCTATTCCCAGGCCAGTGTCCATTTCAATACCATCCTGGCCAAAAATAACAAGCTTCGAGAAGAGATCGAAAGCCTGCAAATCCAGAAAGCTGTTTTGGACAACTTCTACTTCAAGCTCCATACAAAGCTGGAGCAGCAGAAGAGAAGGATGAACACTGCTGTTGAGCAAACCACGCAAGCCTACGAGCAGCGGTATGTGGACTTGAGAACTCTGTGAGCAAACTTGGTGCCAAGAGGCCATGCCAGTGATGACTGTTGATGTAAAGAAAGAGATTTCTACTTCAGAGAGAGGATTCAGCACTCTTGTCTAGAGCTGGGTGCTAGGATTAGGTGTCTTGTTGGTGCAGGGAGACTGGTACACGTGGTGTAACCTGCTGCTGCTCTCTGTGTGCAGGTTGGAGGCCCAGGCAAGGATTGCAGCCATGAGCGAAAGGCACAGGAAAGCCACTGCCCAGTACCACATTGAGATGCAGGAGCAGGAGCGTATCCTTGCACAGGAGACCAAATTGAAAGCCTTCGTGCTTGCCAGATTTGCACGTGATTGCTCTGAACTGGAGGAACAGGCCAGAAAGGAAAGAGGTATCAAAGGAGAGAGAACATGTGCAGTGGGGACTGCCAACCAGGAGCCTGCAGAGCTGGCAAGAGGACTGTTTATAGTGATTTATAGCACTGCACTTCAAAGGCAGGACCTCTCCCCTTTCCAAAGGCCCCTTCACCCAACTTTCACCCTACAAGTAAAAAGGATGAATAGTGCTAACCATCCAGCACTGTGTGTGTCCTTGGGGCAGAGAGGGGGATGAGGAGGCTGCCCCATGTGCAACCAGGTCTCCTTTTATCCTCCTGGGGAGGGATCCCACTGTGTTTGACCCATTCCCATGAGGACAGTGACTTCCCTGCTTAGTTTCAGTGTGAAATCAGGACACCTTCTGCTGCTCTGGTGCTGCTCCGCTCTGTCCTGAGCACCACACTGAACCCCTCAGCACCTGCAAGGGAATGCTCTGTAAAGGGCACCTCACAGGGACGCACACAGCCTGTGCTCTCTGTCTCTCTCTCAGACTTGAAAGCAGCCAAGAAGGCCAAGAAGAGCCAAGGGGAGCGCTTTGAGACTTGGAAAGTGGCTTACAAACGCCTGCTGGAGCTGGCAGAATATGGGAATGTTGACCAGCTGCTGAATAGCTTCATCGAGGAGGAGCAGAAGAGCATTGCCTGCTTCGTCTATGCCTCTGAGCTCAGTGATGATATGCAAAAGGTGCAGAGGAAGATCAGGGAACTCCAGGTCTGTTCCAGGCTTTTCATGTCTCCCCTCTCAGCTGGTGGGTTTTGTGCTGGAGCGGGTGTTTCCTGTCCCATGTGTCCAGCATCACTGCCCTCACCAGAGCCCTGCTCTCAGTCTGCCACACTGTTGGGATTAGGGGAATGCTAAGAGATAGCTAAAAATACAGCTCCAATAAACAACTCTCTGTTTTCAGAGCTAAAAGTGTCTCAATGCTGCCACCGTGTACCCAGCAAAAATACTGCAGCATCCAGGAGAGCCAAGAGCTGCCTTTGCCTCACTCCATAGCTGGAGTGAGAGGAGGGGACATCACCTGCCCTCCTGGACTGGGAACAGTGATCCCCAGAGGGGTCAAGTGGGATGTCCCTGCTCCCAGGGTGGAGGGATGGTGCCCAGCCCCTGATAGGCACATCTGGAGGGCAGTCAGGCAGTATACCCTTTGTGTGCTTGTGTTTACACAGATTGGAATTGAATCCCTCTTGAAGGATCAGAAGCATGCAGAGGCCCAGAACTTTCATCTCATGAAGGAACTGGAGGTATGGCGGCCAGGATTTCCCTCTGCAACGGCAGCAGATCGCTATCTGTCTTGGCATGTCTCCTACGGAGTCTGGTCCTGCCGATGCTGCTCTGGCTAATGGCAGAAAAGGGCCCCTCATAGGCTCTGGCAGCCCTGTCTCCCAGTGCATGGTGAGAGGGTGATCGGAGCGCTCCTGCCAACCCTGCTCTTCCTGGAGCCTTGTCCCTGGCATGGGGAGCTTGGGATCCCCTTCACAGAGCCTTTCCTCTGCAGGGATGGGAGCATCCCACAGCCTCTCCTGGGATGTCTCCAGTATCCAGACTGGAAGATGATAGGAATGGGGTTGGGGGGAGAGCAGGGAACTGGTGTGACACCTTGCAAAACCTTTGCTGATAGAAAAATCTAACGGAAACCACCGAGGGAGCCAACCGCTACGAAGACCTGTGCAAAGAGAGACGCAAAATCCTGGGCCAGCTCAAATCCAGCATGGAAGTCCTGCTCAAGGAAATCAACTGTGACACTACAGACATAATGAAGCAGCTTGGAGAAAAAGGGGAGATCACGGATCTGAACCTAATGCAGTATTTTGGTGAGTCAAGGCTCCCCATCTCCTCTTGCACATGACCTGGATCTTGTATGTCCACCACCTGCTTGCGCTGTGTTTTAATCAATCTGGTTTTCCCACCTGCCCCATCATAGATAGGTGTCCCTAATGTGATTTTATGATGCCACATTCCCAGCAAATTCAGGAGCTCACCTGGCCATCCCTGGAAGTGCTCACAAATCATGTAGATGAGGCCCTTAGTGATGTGGTTTAGTGGTGGACTTATCAGTGCTGGGGTAAAGGTTGGACTTGATCCTAAAGGTCTTTTCCAGCCTAGTTGATTCTATGATTCTATGATCCCAGTGGACCCCCAGGCCCTCATCTTGGCTCTGGGTGTGGGAGCCAGCCTTGGACTCTTGTCCCTGGGGAGACAGGCTGCCTGACAGCACTTCCATGGGGATATTCATGGGTTCCCTTCTCAGCAAACATCTGGGGTAGTTTTGGGCCCACAGAAGCCATGTAGGATGGTGTTTCTTCCCGCCCAGGTCTCATAGAGAAGAAGGCCAACGAGCTCCTGCTGCTGGAGTCCATTCTGCGCTACACATTGGCTGAAGGCACTTCTCCAGACCTGCCCTTCACCAACCCACTGCTGGGAGGCTCTGAGCTCCTCCGGGAGATCAACTTGTCCCAGCTCTGCCCACCACCTCCCACCCTGAATGTCAGCAACGACGCCATCGATGCCTGTGAGTGTGGGAGGCGGGAGGGAAGGGCTGTGTCCGTGCAGCCAGACAATCCATGATTCCTATGTCACCCCTCCTCCCCAGCTAATCCCACCCAGCCCATCCCGCCCTATCAGGTATATAAGTGGGAATATATACCTGCACACAGGTATATAAGGTGTGTGTGATGGGTGGATGTTTTCTTGGGCAGTGGAGGTGCCTCTGGACCATGGTCAGCTCTGTCAGATGGTTCTCCAGAAGGAGAGGGAGAGAAGGACTAGGACAATGCTGCTGGCATAGATGAGAATGCACCAGGAATGGAATAAATAGTTTTACTCTTGAGTTCCCCTCTGCTTCTGCATCCTGGACATCATTCCATCTCCCTTCTTCTCTGGAAGGAGCCCAATGCCTTCTGCAGGTTCAAAAGGTGATATTTCAGCATGGTTTCACCCACTACTGACAGATACTGTGTAAAGGGCCCACTGCTCTCCAGTGGGATGCTGTCTCCAGTGCGCAACCCAATGTGCTCCCTGCAGCCAGGCATTATGTAGCTACTGGGGAGGAGATGGGCACCACAGTCCCAGTCCTGCCCTATGCCTGCCCAAGAAGTGGGCTTGCTGGGTGTTCTCTGCTATCCTGGAAGGAGCAGGCAGCTCTCTGCTGCCTAAAGTTGAGCTCAGTGCTAGTCCTGGGCTAGTGGGACCAGATGGCTGCTTGCCCCAGCCCAAGCAGGCTGTTTGGGGCTGGGAGCTTGGCCATGCTGGGACATGTTGAGGCAGAAGCACTGAGGGCACATGGGGGTGATGTGCAGTGGGGCTGCAACGGTGGGGTGTGGGTCTGGGAGGGATCCAAAGGCGCAGACACACCACACAGGCACACCACACAACCCAAGCACTGTTCAGACCAGTGGCTGAATTTCTTCTTGCCAAAAGGCAGTTTAATGTGGATGCCATTCACATGTTCCCCATGGAACATGTGGGAGCCGGAGAGAGGCAATCTCACCAGTGCCCAGTTAGTCCTTCTCTTCGCCGTGTGTAATGACATGGACAAGGTTTTTGTAATCCAGGTTGCCAGACATGTCCGGAGGGAAGGCTGCGAACATCTGCTCGATCTGTCAGGAAGGAGACAGGTTGGAAAAGTGGCACAGAAGGGTTTGTGGCTGGGGGTCTGTCGGGATGGAGGGAAGGAGCTTGTACCTCTTCCTGAGAAAATCTCTCGCCCTGTGTCATCAGCATTTCTTTGATGCTGCAATCAACAGAGTGTGGTGAGCCCCAGGGAGGCCTCAGTGAGGACACCCACCCTCCCCTTGGCAACCCCTGCACTCACTAGGCAGATTTCAGTCCTTTTCCCTCTGGATCGAACACCTTGAATGCATTCAGGATCGTCTCCTCTGGGTCTGCTCCTGTGGGTGACATGGGCACAGCCATTGAAGGCAGTGGAGTAGGACACCAACTCCAGCCTCCTGCTTCCCACAGCCTTTCGGGGGAGAAAGGGAAGTCTGGGAAGTGTCATTCCCACAGGAATGTGGACCCTGCACTGGGGCCTCAAGTGGAGGTGGTGGCTGTCGAGGAGCAGATGCAGGGCTGTGGTGTGGCCCCAGAGCAGGCTGTCACCACCGCCCGGCAGCCGGCGTCTATCTTATCTTTAGGTGTATTTATAGAGCTCCAAGCTTTTGGGGCTGCAGTTCCTCCTGGAGAGCTGCAGGGAGGCTACATGCCTTGGGCTGTGTGTCAGCAGGCTCAGAGGCACGGCAGGATCTCTTTGTTCCCTCTTATGGGGACAGCAGCATCGCAGCCTGTTGCGGTTTTTAAGGGTTGGGGAAACTGAGGCACAGAGACCTGCTCACACCCTACAACAGGCTGGAGAGACACGGAATAAGATCCAGGTCTCCAGATGGGCAGCACCAGCCCTGTCTGAGATTGTATTGTAAATCAGTGTGAATTTTGGGGTGCAGGGATCTCACTGAGGACCCTTGCTAGGGGTACATGATGCTCTTTGTCCTATCTGTGGTGTCTCAGGACAGGGATGTAGGGAGAGCACCCAAGTCCAGGATTTGGAGGATGAAAACTGGAATTCTCGTGAAGAGAGGTTGCTGATGAAAATCCCACCAAAGCCTGTATCTTTGGGGGGTCCCTGTGCTGCCACTGGGAGAAGGTGGCACCAAGGGATGTGGAAGGGATGGGAGAGGGAGGTCATTTCACAAGTATCCCGTGGCTGTCCCCAGGTTTGACCTCTTGGCCATGGTACAGGAGCATCCCACTTTCCATGCTCTGCATGCCACAGGACAGCAGCCAGTGCCACTTGCTTTCCTTTAGCAGCTCCCATCTGAAGCCTCCAAGTACTGTTTGAGGGATCTCCCTGGAAGGGTGATGGAGGCCTTGGGAGCTGTGTGGCTTCCCCAGGTGGGACAGGATATTGGTGATGGTGTCAGTGCCCACTGATCCCCCCAGCTGCCCTCTCACCCTTGAGTTTCTCCCCAAACATGGTGAGGAACACGGTGAAGTTGATGGGGCCGGGTGCCTCCTTTATCATTTCATCAATCTCCTCATTCTTCACGTTCAGGCGCCCTAAGGGAAAGCAGCAGTGGGTGAACCATGGGTGTCCATGTCCAGCTGCAGGTATGTGCAGCCTCCAGGTTCTGCTCTATTGCTGGAGACACACCATGGGAGCCTTTCCCAGAGTTTTTTTCCCCCATCTGAAGCAGCACAGCCCTGGGGAACCACCTCTGACAAGGAAGGGCAGTGAAGAAGTGAGGATGGGAGAATCGTGTGCTGATTTCCATCATCTCCATCTCTGGTTTCTCCACCTCAGGATCACACAAGAGGGCTTCAAAGGGCTGAGCTGTGCTGCTTCCTTCCCTCACTGCCCTATGGAGCAGCCTGCTTCAGCTCTCCTTGAAAGATGTTTTGTGTTGAAACCAACAGTGCTGCTCCTCCCTGTGTCAGAAGTGAACGGGACTGAATGCCTACATCCTTTTACATGAGGTTGGGTGTCTTTGGGACTCCCCATCCCTATCACTTCATGCTGGCCTCTCTGAGAGTCAAGCTCACAACTTCACAGCTTCCCACAAAGCTCATAAGTGCCCCTAATGCCCATACACACAGGGATGCCGTGGGATGGGCCTAACCAGGTCCTTCTTAGCTAAGAGAAGGCAGGGAGAATTTGGCCATGTACAATCCAGCAGCTGGATCTCTGGGATAGAACACCTGCTGCTGTGGGACCTGCTCCCACATAGAACTAGCAGAAGTGGGTTTGGATCAGGAGGCTTTCAGTGGAGCAGCAGATCCAGTTACTGCTGGGGCTTGGTTAAATGGGGGCTCACAGCTGGTTTCTCACATAATAGGTTTGATATTGTCCAAGCTGTTAGGGAGGACCCTAAAGGGCGGCTCACCGAGCGCAGCGAAGGTGTCTCTCAGGTCTGCCTTGTCAATGAAGCCATCTCGGTTCTGATCCATGATAGTGAACGCCTGGAAGCACAAGAGGGGGGCAGGGAGCACAGGGAGAGGGAGAGTTGTCTGCCTTTGCAAAGGCTTTAGTATCCTCCTCCTCCCTTCGTCTTGGATGGGACAAGGGCACCTTGAGCCCTCACAGGATGGAGCAACAACCATCACCCAAATCCAGCAGCAATCCTAACCCCCTGCACCCTTGGGTGTTGTGGGGTGATGGCTTCCAATGGCAAGCCCTAATGCTGTACAGCACCATGTGCCAGCCCTGCAGGGGGAACATCATGAAGAGCTGAAGGTCACATCGCATCATGGATGCTCGGTCATCCAAACACACCTACCTCTTTGAATTCCTGGATCTGAGCCTGCTCAAACATGGAGAAGACGTTGGAATTAGCACCTTCAATCCTCTTCTTGGCTTTCTTGGGAGCCTGCAGGGGTTCAAATATATATCACTAATTCACTGGCTTTTTATGGTGTGGAAAAAAAGCATGAAACTACCCTATTTTTAGGTGAGCCCTTCATGGTAGCTCTGGGTTGGTGCTGCTGCTCTGCTGTCTTCCCTGGGTGCTTGGTGCATTGCTCAGCTCTGGACACATGCAACCCTCCAATATCGAGGGGTGTTAAGATTCTTGCTTAAATTACAGCTCTGTCTTTGCTTCCTTGATGAATTTAGCCAAATAGATCCCAGGAAAGATGAGCTGGGAAATCACTTCCCCATCAAAGGCTATGGCAGATAAAAGGGTCGGCACTGGGATACGATTGAGATCTCCCTGGGTGAATATCCAGGTTTGGGAGTGCGCTGCTGAGGTTGCACCCAAGGGCTGTAGTCATTGGGTGCTTCCTTGCCCTGCTGTGCCTCACTGAGAACTCAGCTGTTATTACACTGCTTAATGAAAGAATCTGCCTCCTCCTGCAGTGAGGCTTGAAACAACCAGAAACAGCTCAATGTGTCTTTTATAAGGAGCAGACGCAGCCACTCACCATCCCACCCTGCCCATCATCCCTCTTCCCAGCCTTCCCCTCTAACCAGGGGGGATCTGCCAGAGAAGGGATTTTAGGGAATACAGTGGCCCTTCCTCTCACTGTATGGAGGAAGGGAAAGCAGCAGGATGGTATTTGGACCCCCAAACCCTCTGCCCCAGTTAGAAAGCTCTGCTAGTGTGGCATACACCTCTCTGTTCCCCGCAGGATGCTGCCAATGCAGCCAGATTGCTCACCCCCTTCCCAGGGCAAGAGGGATCTTTGGCCATCAGATCCCTGTTGCCTCCATCATTCCCTGCACGTTAAAGCTATCCTGGTGAAAAAGCTGACAGATTTTGCCTCTTCCCACTGGAATTCTGGGCTCTCGGTACTCACCATGGCTTCACGCAGGTACCGATGTTGCTGTGAGAGGTGTCTCGGAGGCAAGTCACTGTTTCCCCTTGGGCTGAAACAATAAATACACCCCACCCCAGGTTAAAAATAACCTCGTGCCCACTTTTGGCTGTGGTAGGTAAATCAGCCCCGCCCCCCCCCCCCCCCC
>JANRGW010030865.1:0-16964 GCA_024733675.1 Psilopsiagon aymara | reverse complement strand
TTTGGTCAGTTTGGGTCAGGTGTCCTGTCTCTGCTTCCTCCCGGCTTCCCCTCCTCCCTGGCAGAGCATGAAGCTCCAAAAGTCCTTGTCCAGACCAAAATGTACTAAGCCATAACTGAAAACATTGGTGTTATCAGCACTGTTCCCAGGCCACAAGTCAAAAACACAGTGCTGCACCAGCTACCGAGTAAGGAGAAAAATGACTGCTACTGCTGAACCCATGACATTTCTCTTCTGTATTTTGAGCTAATGCCCCAAAGTAGGGGGCTAGAAAATAAGGTGTTGTTATTCCTAGTGCTGTCATTTTGCTGGCTTGACAATGAAGTAGCTCAGGACTTGTCTGACCTGTCTGAGTCTGTGCTGATAGTTTTAACTGTTAGAGTCATTATCTGGGAGAAGGTGACTATTGACTAACTTGGCTTGGCTTAGCTCTGTGGTGGTCCTCTAGGTAAAGGGTCTGACAAGCCTATGTAGTCACTAAGAAAAAAACATTAACTCTTTATAGTGTTTTGGTAAAGTATTATGCTGCTATAAGTGATAGCTAAGTGATGCAAACAAATATCTGATGGAAACCAAGAGGAAAAAGAAGCAGGTAAGCAGTTACGAAAAGCAGTTAAGAAAATCTGTAAAAGCAGCCCCAAATGGACTCAAGACTGAGAACTTCCACCCTAAGCAATCTATTCTTCCTGGCAAAGACCTAACAAAGCTGATGACTCATCTTTACATCTCTCATCCCTGTCCTCTGGGAAGAGTGAACCTGCAGGTCTAATGACTCAGAGGAGCACCAGAAGTGAGCCTAATACCAGGGAAAAGGAAAGCCCATGTCTTCACTGTGTCAATGATTAGTGAATGTTACTATCACTGTAACTGGACCAATCATAACTGTTTGTTGTGTTTTAATTAGACTTTAATTAGCCTAATAATAAATTCTGGAACACGTATCAGTTATGCTTCCCTTTGCCCATATACAATTATAAGTCTGACTGTTTCAATAAATATGACATTTTCTAAATCTCAAGAAAACCACAATCTCCACTTAGGTCACCTGGACTTGGTATTTATTTTCATGATTGTTGGATCATTTTACTCTAGGTGAAGTATATTGCCATTCCTTTGATCTACTATATGTACGATTGTTATTAAAATTTTGGTTTTTTTTCCCTGTTAAAAAAAATCTGGTTTTCCTCCTTTGCTAAGGAACCTACCCTTTGTTTAGGAATCTACTACTGCATAAGCACTGTGGAAAAGCAGAAAAGCTATATTCACACTAGTAAATTAAACATGTCTAGGACAGTTTTTTGGTGTTGACAGCTGGCACAGAGCAGCTTGCATTCAGATTATTAAATTCTCTTGTTCTCCAAACAGTACGGCCACATCCTAATTAAGAATCCTCCTTCTTCTATGATATCTCCCAGAAAATACTTAGAAATAATTGGGAAAAGTGTCACTTGGTGGATAGGGTTTGCATGCAAAGTTTTAGTAGCGGGGGGGTGGCCTCTGTGAGAAGCTGCTAGAAGTTTCCCGTGTCCCATAGAGCCAATGTCAAAGATGGACCCGCACCTGGCTAAGGCTGAGATCATCAGTGACAGTAGTAGCACCTCAGGAGTAACATATTTAAGGACGAGGAAAAAAAGCTGCAAAGTGGCAATTGCAGCTGGAGAGACAAGTGAGAATATGTGACAGAAACAGCCCTGCAGACCCCAAGGTCACTGAAGAAAGAGGGGAGGGGGTGCTCCAGGCACCAGAGCAGAAATTCTCCTGAGCCTGTGCTGCAGACCATGGCGAGGCAGGCTGTGTCCCTGCAGCATGTAGACATCAATAAAAGAGCAGATATCCTCCTGCAGCCCATGGAGAACCCCGCACCAGAGGAGGGGGATGCCCAAAGGAGACTGTTACCCCATGGGAAGCACATGCTGGAGCAGGGTCCTGGAGGACCTGTGGAGAGAGGAACCCACACAGGAGCAGGTTTGCTGGTGGGACTTGACACCCAATGGGGGACCCATGCTGGAGCAGTCTGTTCCAGAAGGACTGCATCTGTGGAAGGGACCCACACTGAAGCGGTTTGTGAAGAACTGCAGCCGGTGGGAAGGGCTCATGTTGGAGTTAATGGAGGTCTGCCTTCCGTGGGTGGGAGAACACACTGGGTAAGGGGAAGGCTGTGAGGAGTCCTCCCCTGAAGAGAAAGGAGCAGCAGAGACAGTGTATGATGAACTTGGGCCACAACAACTGCGCGTAATGCTACACACGTGGGGAAGAGCGGCTGGAAAGCTGCTCAGTGGAAAAGTACCTGGGGTCGTGGGCAGATAGCCAGCTGAACATGAGCCTGCTCCTGCACAGGCAGCCAAGAAGGCCAATGGCATCCTAGGCTGTGTCAGCAATAGTGTAGCTAGCAGGGACAGGGTAGTGGTTGTCCCCCTGTACTCTTCACTGGCGAGGCTGCACCTGAAATCGGGCACACAGTTCTGAGCCCCTCACTATAAGAAAGGTATTTTGGTGCTGGAATATTTTGGGCCAGAGAAGGACAATGAAGGTTTTCCTAGTGAAGGGTCTGGAGCACAAGTCCTGTGAGGAACGGCTGAGGAAACTGGGGTTGTTGTCTCTGGAGAAGACTCAGCCAGGACCTTATCACTCTACAACTACCTGAAAGGAGGTGGGGTTGGGGTCTCTTCTCAAGTAACAAGTGATAGGACAAGAGGAAACACTCTCAAGGTGCATCAGGAGAGGTTTAGACTGGATATTGGGAAAAATTTATTCACGGAGAAGGTGATTGGAAAAGCCTGCCCAGGGAAGCGGTGGAATCACTGTCCCTGTAAGTGTTAAAAAAAAGTGTACATGAGGCCCTCAGTGATATAAATTAGTGATGGTCTTGTCAGTGTGGGGTAAAAGTTGAGCTTGACAATATTAAAAGTCTTTTCCAACCTAGCTGAGCCTATGATTCTATGAGCTGACCACAACCATCAGTTCCTCCTATGCTGCTGTCACAAGAAGGTAGAGAAAATCAGAAGCAAAGTTAATCCCAGGAAGAAAAGGGAGGGGTGGAGGGAAGGTGTTCTTAAGAGTAGGTTTTATTTCTCATTATCCTGTCCTGATTTGATTGGTAACAAATTAAACTGATTCCTCCAAGTCAAGTTTTGCCTGTGATTGCAATGGTGAATGATCTTCCTGTCCTTTTATTGACCCACAAGCCTTTTGTTGTATTCTCTCTCTCTTGTCCAGCTGAGGAGAGGGAATGATAGAACAGCTCAATGGGCACCTGGCATCCAGTCAGGGCCAACCCACAACACTTAGGCAAAACTATGCCATGGGCTGATTTTACAATTGAACATTATAGAGAATTGATTTCTAGTGGCCAGGAAGTGGTAAAACAAATCTAGCTAAAACAGCTGATCTACATATATACTTGCATATTTCCTCTCTTACAAACTTAAATATGGTAGAGAACTCTACTTTGGAAGGAACAGAGGCACCCATCTGTTGGCCTGCCCCAGTCTCAAGGGAAGTGTGTTGCCTACCAGCAGCTCAGATCAGGGATGTTGCCGAGAGGCTGTCTGTTCTAGTCAGCTCCACTGACTATTACCCACTTCTAGTGATCTATGTAGGTGCTACTGATATAGATAGCAGTAGCCTGGAGAACATAAAGAAGCACTATAAGAAGTAGTTAGGTGCTCTGGAGCTCAGACAGTCTTTTTGTCAATTCTCCAGGACAAAGGGGAGGACCTTAAAAAGGCTAGGAGGATTGGCCAGGTTAATAAATGGTTAGAAAGGTGGTACCATAGTCAAGGGTCTGGGCACCTAGAACATGGGACTCAGTTTAGTAGGCCAGGTCTACTGGGGGCTGGTGGAGCTGGTCTGACAAAGAAGGGGAAGAGTGGATTTGGTAGGAGGCTTGCCAGGCTGGTCAAGGATGCTGTAAACTAGATGTGTTGGGGGAGGGGGGGCATCGTTCCATCTCAACACACCCAGTCACTTGCCAGCACCTATAATAAATGCTCAGAGCAATGTAGAGATGTTACAGCTGCCCCAGCCAATGAGCCGGCTTCGATTGGAGCTCAGCTCAGATGCCTCTATACAAACAGCTGTGGCATGAGGCACAAGCAAGAGGAATTAAAGATGTGTGCATATCTATGGGGGTATGATATAGAAGGCATCACAGCAACATAGTGGGATGGCTCCTATGACTGGTGTGTTGAAACGGAAGGCTACAGGCTCTTTAGAAAAGACAGGCCCAGCAGGCGGGGAGGGGAAGTTGCTATTTATGTTAGGGATAGGCTGGAGGGTATGGAACTCTGTCTGGGGACAGGTGAGCAGTCGACAGAGAGCTCATGAGTCAGGGTTAAAGGGAGAACAGTGGTGGTAGACATTATTGTGCTGACCAGTTATAGACAGCCTGATCAAGAGGACTGTGGATGAAGACCTCCATAGACAGATAGGAACAGCCTCACGCTTGCACACCCCCGTTCTCATGGGGAAATTCAACCACCCTGATATCTGTTGGAGGGACTGTACTATCCGGCACAAGCAATCCAGGAGGTTCCTTGATTGTGTGGAAGACAACTTTCTTCTGCAAGTAATAGAGGATTTGGCAGGGAGAGGTGCCACACTTGACCTTGTGTTCACCAACAGGGAAGGGTTGGTTGGAAATGTGATGCTACAGGGCACCCTTGGTTGCAGAAATCATGAGATGGTTGAATTTGATCTCCTCAGGACAGTGAGAAGAACATGCAGCAAGCTCACTGCCCTGGACTTCAAGAGAGCAAACTTTGGCCTCTTCAAGAATCTGCTCAGTAGGGTCCCATGGGAAATAGACCTAGAGGGCAGGGGGGCACAACACTCTTAGTAGATGTTTAAGGATCATCTACTACAAGCTCAGGAGTACTGTGTCCTGACTAGAAGGAAGTGCAGCAGGAGGGCCACAAGACCTCCTTGGATGGATGAAAAGCTGCTGAGGAAAATTTGAATGAAAAAAGAGGCTTGTAAAAGGTGGAAGCAAGGACAGGCAGCCTGGGAAGAATACAGGCATGTTGGTAGGAATACAGGTCTGGCAAGCTAGAGATCAGCTTAGGAAAGCTAAGGTCAACACAAAATTAAACTTGGCTGGGGATGTGAAAGATAACAGGAAGGGATTCTATAGGTACACTGCAATAAAAGAGACTAGGTATAATGGTGGCCCCCCTCCGTAAGCTATAAAGTGAACCGGCTACCCTGGATGTGGAGGAAGCTGTGGTTCTTTATGACTTCTTTGCCTCAGTCTTCACCAGCAAATGCTCTGACCATAGCACCCAAGTCCTGGAAGGCAGACACAGGGACTGTGAGAATGAAGACCCGGGGCCCACCATAGGATAGGATCTGGTTCAAGACCATGGGACCTGATGAAATCCACCTGTGGGTCCTGAAGGGGCTGGCAAGTGAAGTTGCTAAGCCACTGTCCATCATATTTGAAAAATGATGGCAGTCAGCTGAAGTTCCCTATGACTGGAAAAAGGGGAATATAACCCCCATTTTCAAGAAGGGGAAAATGGATGAGTGAGGAGAATTACAGACCAGTCAGCCTCACCTCTGTGCCTGGCGAAATATTGGAGCAGATTCTCCTGGAAGGCATGCTGAGGCACATGTAAAAAAGCAACGTGCTTGATGATAGCCAGCATGGCTTCACTAAGGGGCAATCCTGCCTGACCAATTTGATGGCTTTCAGTGATGGGCCTAAGGAACTGATGGACAGCGGTAGAGCTGTTGATGTCATCTACCTGGACTTGTGCACAGCATTCAACCTTGTCCCATATGTCATCCTCGTCTCTAAGTTGTAGAGACATCAATTTGATAAATGGACCACTCGGTGGATAAAGAGCTGGCTGGATGGCTGCATGCAAAGGATTGTGGTCAGCAGCTAAATGTCCAGCTGGAGATCAGTAATGAGTGGTGTCCATCAGGGGTCAGTGTTGGAACCAATCTTGTACAACATCTTTGTTGGGATTGTGTGCGCCCTCAGCAAGTCTGCAGATGACTCCAAGCTCTATGATTCAGTTGATACACTTCAGGGAAGCAATGCCATCCAGAGGGACTTTAACTTGCTTGTAAGGTGGGCAGACGCCAACCTGATGAAGTTTAACTATGCCAAGTGCAAGGTCCTACGCCTGTGTCAGAGCAATCCCAGGCACAGCTACAGTTTGTTCAGAGAAGAGATTCAGAGCCGTTCTGCGTGGAAGGACTTGGGGGTGTTGATTGATGAGAAACTTCACACGTTCAAGGCTAGTTTGGACAGAGTCTTGGGTGATATGGTTTAGTGGGAGGTGTCCCTGCCCATGGCAGGGGGGTTGGAACTAAATGATCTTAAGGTCCTTTCCAATCCTAACTCTATTATGATTCTATAATTGCATATTGTCCCATCATAATAAATGAATGCCTCTCAGTCTTCTATGTAATTATCTGCTTTGCATGGTAGAGAAGTATACTTATACTTACTATATTTCAGTGATGGAGAACTCAGGGACAGAAGGTAAGGCAAAGACCCAGTTATATTCTTAGACCTCATTTACTTACCTGGTTGAACTTGCTCCAGCAAACTGCCCTGATTTATGTGTGCTTTTAATTCTATCATATATATTAATTAAGTAATTTCTCATGTGTTTTAATTTGAACAGCCTTAATCAGAGGCATTATACCTCTTTTTTTTCCAAATAGTTGTAAGTAAAACAATGTTTTTGTAGTGTAGAATAGAATCATAGAATAGTTAAGATTGGAAAGGACCTTAAGATCATGTAGTTCCAACCCACCTGCCATGGGCAGAGACACCTGTCACTAAACTATGTCACCCAAGGCTCTGTCCAATCTGGCCTTGAACACAGCCTGGGATGGAGCATTCACAGCCTCCCTGGGCCACCCATTCCAGAGATTACTCAGTGTATTCTAACATATGGAAATCTATACTCCCTCCCATCAACCTGACTCCATCCCATCTAGAAATATGAAGGATTTTACAAATTTTAACAAAGTTATCGCTCAACAAGTAGGCTAAGATATGAGTAAATTGCTTCTAAATAGTTCTAGAGTATGTTTGCATTAAAAAAAAACCAAAAAAAAAAAAACAAAAAAACACAGAAGTTAGAAAAGGAAACCATCATTTCTTAGAAGATATTAAAAAAAAAAATCAACAAACTTGGACTAGATTTATTTGTCAAAATCATCTGTGAAATAGAAATAATGAGTAAACTTAATTTCAGAATAATTTTCTCATCTGTTGCATTTCTACATTAAATATTATATTACTGTATAAATTAAACTCAAAAAAAAAGGTTTGAATACAAGGCATGGCAGAAATGTAGTAAGCAAAAAATTTGGAAGCAGCTATATATGTAATGTCTGTACATCATAGAATTAGTTTGACTTTTAGACTAAAATTAAGTATGCAGTTATTAGGTTCCAAATTATAAGAGGATGCCTACAGTTATGTAAAACACAGTATGTTTTTTGTGGCTGCACTCTTTTTTTTTATTGAAAAGTTGTTATTTCCAGCAGAATAGTAGCAATATGCAGATTCATTGGATCATACCCATTCACATATTCATACAAAGCTCAACTATGTGAAGCCCTCAAGCATGTAATTGACTTAAATAAAGAATATTGACAAGCATTAAGCTATTTTCTAAGTAGGAATAGGATAATATGCGTTCTTAAAACTAAAACCATGCTCAAGTGCATTGAATGAAGTCTGAAAAGGGGACAGTACAATTTGCTACTCATCACCAGCACTTCCTGAAGTCTTTGGCAGTTTTTTGTCTTTTTAAATGCTTTATTCAAATGCTAATTAGGTTTGTCCCTGCTTTGTCTGCTGGAGTTGACAGTTTGAGGTTTCATTACTCCATATTCAGCTTAGTTCAGGTATGAGAATCAATGGCTTTGAAATCTTTAAATCTGAATAGTCTTTAAATTGATTTATCACAGGCTTTTTATGAGGATGGCCTAGTCACACTGGCAGTCGTCTGTCTTACCTACATTTGTCTACTTAAAGAGAGTAATTTTCCTTCTCTAAGAATTAAAATTTTAGTCTTTTCCAGTCACTTTGTCTTGTACCTGGCCATGTTGTAGAATGGATCACAGAATCTCATTATCAAAACTATTCCCTCTCTCATAAACCAGTTAAATTTTCATAGGAGATACTCGCGATGAATATATTGTTCCTGGAGCTAAGGAGTCATTTTATCTCTCGTAGTTTCATTTTGTGCCATTAAGCATTAGGAAAACAAAGCAGAACATTTTCCTGAATTAATCCACATGGTCTTATTTCCTCTTTTTCACAGGGACAGATTACTCAGTAAATGCGAGGTCTAAATTTAAGTCTGGTGCAGTAAGAATTCAGTTTCTTATCCATTAGTGTTTTCTTAGTCACTAGTTTATTTATCCAGGCCTCTAATTTCATATAGGTTAGATTTTCTTCTGGAGAAGTTGGAGGCAAGTGAAGTTTCGAGTTTGTCCTTTGGCTGTGTTTAGAGCATTAACAGATGTTTTCCATGTTTGTATCCTTGCCCCCAGGTGACAAGGGTCAATTCACATGTGAGCTGTACCTGAATCCAGGATTCTTCCTGTTTCTCCTCAGATGTTCAGATTCTTGGAGAAAGAAGCAAAGAAATCCTGTCATATAAGAAGTCATTACTCTAGTAAATTCCCCTCAGAATGTATGAAAATCTGCACTGTAGACCAAAAAATGGCATACACCTGTCCCATGCTTGGCACATAGTTAATGTACCTACTCAGACCGCTGGAAAACTGAGCACAACAGCAGAGTGAATGTTCTGCATTGTAAGCACAGGTAGTCAGTGACTAAATATTAGAACTGACACCTAACATGGCAATTATAAGACCTAGCACAATGATATAAAGGATGTTGTTTGAGTCTTGTTTATTTCTGTTGTTTCTGAATGAAACCCAGAAATGATGCTTTAGAGCCTCACCCCTGTAAAAAGTGAATAAGGAGGTTAAGGATTTTTTGACTGGATAGAGATCAACCAGTGCTTCTATGAATAGAAGAATGCTCAAAGGTACATTTTTCACAGGCAGCTATTTAGAGAAAAAAAAAAAAAAAAAAAAAAAAAAAAGAAAAAAATGTGGACAAAAGGGAATTTCAAACAAAACAGTCATTCTCTGAGTTCTGTGATTCACTCAAGGTTTTAGAATAGTGACCCAGTGACTGACTTCAGGTTACTAAATCCTTCACATAGTAGCTATGCACAGTTGTTTCTGAAAACAACTGATTATTTATTTATAAACAGAAAGCATAACCAGAAAAGAATCATTAATTATACCGTTTCTCATTTTTTATATGATAGCCTACCAGTTAGAACAACTGTTTGGGAAGTTACTTTGATTCACTTCTTGCTGTATTTTCAGTTTAGAAGTCTAGGTTTGTTTTTTCTGGGAAATTGTTTTGAATAATTAAATTATTTATTGGTAATTTTATCCCACTTTTTCTTTTAGGCACTATATTATAGTTCAAAAAGCAGTTCAGGAGTCATGGAGAGGGGAAGAGAAAAAGGGAAGGAAAGAAAGATTCTGATATTTCAGGTTGATGACGAGGGCATTCACCTGAAAAAGTTTATTGATTTTGGTGAGTAATAATAACTAGGCCTCTGTTTGTTTTAAAAGGAAGAGGAGTTTAGTCATTTAATCTTAATTTATCAGCCACATCAGAGGTTTTCTCTGATGCACAGAGAAGAAACTGCATTTACTCTCTAAAATCATTTTAATTGCCTAAAGGTTTGTTGTGTTATACTCTGTAACACACTTTCTTGGTCCCCAGTACTGTGGAACAGCTTGATTAAGAGCAGTCTAGACGACAAAACATTGCAGGAATTTACGACAACAGCATTAACCCAAGCAGAATGAAGCAGTTGTCCACAAACCCTCAGGGATTATCTATGAAAGATAAGAAAGAGCAGCTGGATAGAGCCTTAAAAGGGTCAGAGTGCAGTAAGTTATTTGTTACAGAAAGGGAAGAAATTTTGTCTAGCTGTATTCACAGCACAACTAGGAAAGGATAAAAGATGGAGTTTAACTTAATATGGCGGTCAAGATAAAAAGGGTTTAAACTGAAAATTCTTGTTGTATTTTGTAAAGCAGTAAATGGGAAAAAGGAAAAAAGGGTATTGTCATCTACTCATGAGTAAGTAAATTTCTAGAACAAAACATGTATTTATATGTATCTGAATACAGATTAATAGGTTTTCACTAAAACCAATTTGCATTACCTGACTTATCCCATGATAATATATATTAACACACAACTATATCTGCTGCTGCCTGTACTATTATATGATAATGTTAAATAATAATTTTAAAGAACAGACATGGTTTATTGTTTCTTTTTTCATGATACGATAAAAATTAGTAATATAATGTATTTTTTAAAAGAAATATTATTGCATATGGTAGGAAACGAATGGTATTCACTGACT
This sequence comes from Psilopsiagon aymara, assembly GCA_024733675.1. Taxonomy (NCBI): domain Eukaryota; kingdom Metazoa; phylum Chordata; class Aves; order Psittaciformes; family Psittacidae; genus Psilopsiagon; species Psilopsiagon aymara. The sequence goes on along the minus strand of JANRGW010030865.1, from coordinate 6,519 downwards.
TACGTGTCGTAGGGAAGGAAAGCTATGGCAAGAGTATATACCAGAGTTTTCAAATATTAAACAGTTCTAGGAATATAACTAAAATAGTGAAATCTTTGGAGATGGGAAGAAAAGAAAATAAAGGTCAAACAAGTACAATCTATCTGAGAAAACTGGACCATTTATCCAAACGTGAAATATTTGAAGGGCAAGAAATAAGCAGTGAAAGCTATTCAGCTACTCTCTTCTTTTCAGGCTAAAGTATTCTCATACATTGGTCAGCTGGGACCAAAATTAGAGGCAGCTAATCCATGATGTGCATTCTACTGTGGGCTCTCTTCTCTATTGGGCTAATCCTTTCCCTTTTATGAGAGAACACAGCTTGCCACTGACTGCTACTAAAACCAGAGTTCTTAGTAAGAAGTACTAAACCGTTACAACTAACTTGCAGGATTTTTTCTTTAAACTTAGAAAAGGTTAGAAGACTTATATTGAAAAATGTAACAAGCCTTTAAGATAATAACTAACAGTTTTTTAGAAGGGATTGTATTAATGGCCATCTAAATGCAGTTCAGCTTTTCCCCTTTTCCTTTCATCAGCAAACTTAACAGCTGGGGCCTCATACAGGACACACAGTTGACAGATAAAGGACTCAGATGCCCATGTCTAGGATGAATTTTTTAGCAGCAACATCTGTGTCTGTCACAAAGCCCTTGGCTGATTTCTTGGCTGGCTGCTTGGCTGCCTCTGCTCTCTCTGTGACTCCAGTGCTGGCTATGCTAATGACCATGTAATGGCCCCTGGTGCCCTCTTGGGGAATTAAACTGCTGAAAAACTTGCTGGCTTGTCATGTCCCTGGGATCTTTTTTTAGCTTTGAGTGACCCGCAGCTGGAGGGGTTTGTTCCTTATTTGAGAGGAAGGCCTTTGAACAAATACAAGTTCAGTGTGTGCAAGGCCAGTTGATGCTGCCAAAGGAATATTTTGCAGTCTGCTGTAAAGTCACATTCTTTTCAGATATAACATCTCCTCCAGCCACTGGAAATACTAAAGATGTCAAAAAGCAAAAAATTCTGGAGAGCACAGACTGTGGAGTCATAATTCACTTTGGTATCTAATGAATTTCAGAACAGCAGGTTCATTATCTTACTGAGCACATGCCTAAGTTTGTCCCACAAAAGACTCTTTTCTTAAATATGTGGTTGGCTCATCAGAAGGTAGGGAAGGTAACTTTTTATTGGACAGAAAGTACAAGCTTATGTTTTTGTTCTGAATGCAAGAACACTTAAAATAGATCCTAAGCCTCAAAGGGCATTTGCATGTATTTAAACTGAAGTGTCCTGTGAACACTTTCAATTTGCTGTTTGTAGTTACTCGGGCTCTCTGGCTTTGCCATGGGCTTGTAATGACTATTCAACTGAATTTTAGCCAAAATATTAATATTCAGTTTCTGCAGACTTACTTTCCAAATGCATTCTTGAAGATGAATAGTAAAGACAGGGTGATGCTCTTTGCCTAGAAGAAATCCTGCTCCTTTAAGCACAGAAAGAGAGTAAACCCTCGGGGCCTGATTGTTCAAATCCCTTGGGTTTTTTTATGCATTTTGGTGACATAAAATGCCTGCAAATGTAGTAAACACTGCCAACAGGGAATATTAAGGCATACGGAGCAGGTCAACGTAGTGGCTGAGAACAGGATGTGTGACTGAAAGCCTCAAGCTATTAGAAACAGAATGAAACAACAGTGCTTGCTCTAATTTTCTCCAAGATCGGGCAAGCAGGGTTTTGGCTTGCCTCAGACTACAGTTTCTTCCACAGAGGAGAAATACTAATAAAAAAAGAAGATTAAACTCAATAACTTCATTGCAATGCTTTAAACTGGTAAAAAAAAAAAAAAAAAAAAAAGGTATGGAGGGAAGAACACAAAACAAAAAAGCAGATTTAAATATCTTATCCTGACAACTAAAGCTACATGCTTAATATATCCAATCCCACACAAGAAAGTGTGATTGCCTAGAGACTGTCCTCTCACCTAGGTTAGATACCTGAGATATAGGCTAATACTATCTATTAAGTGCAAGGCAAGATTGATGCACCTTAGAAAAAGATTCATTGATACCAATGACGGGCAGCTAGGTAGCTATTATATAGTTACCAGTTAAAACACTGAAGACGTGGAGTACCTATGTTGGACCCTGTCCAGAGAGATAGGTTTTTCAAACAGGATTATAGAGAAATAATGCTTTGTTCAGCATGACAGTCATATTCTAGACCTAATTTCTTCAGAGAAGTAATACTTTTTTTTTTATTCTTTCCCTTTCAGGAAGAAAAAAAGGAAGGGAATGCATTCAATATTATCAGGAAGTGTCAACCAAAGGCCTCCCAAGTGATCACTGACTTATTAAATTTCAAAATTTGTCCAATAATTTATGATACAGACTTATATATGTTTTTATATTGTATGCAAGATCAGTGCATAAAACTGACAGAGAATAATTTCAAAATATTGTATATTCATTGGTTATGATGCTTTCACAAGAGCTAAAAAACCTGAATATGTGATCTAAGCCAAGCAAAATACGTTTGAATCTGTAATGAGTCTCTTAGATACTGAGATTTTGTACTGCCAGAGAGGATATTATAAACACTTTATTTTATCTTTTGTGTCAAAGTAAGTCTATGCTGACAATGACTACTAGTTTCCTATTCAAAGGTGGTGCACTAGTGCCATCACTGCAAAAACCCGAGAGTTAAGGTGGACATTGAGCATCTTATTTTCTGAATATTCCTTGACAAATTTCTGCTGACATTAACACATTATAGAAATGGGATGGATAATCTTTTACATCATTCATTATTTGGCTTCTAATTTATTTTCTTTAAATAGCATTCCTGGTAATTTAATGAAAAAATAACTGTATGGGTGACTAAGAATATAATAACTATCCATTCAGGAAAGATTTTCTTTAACATTGTTACAGGTCTGAAGATTTCCTTTTTTTTTTTCTTCTTTTTCCTAAAACAGTTAGAGTTTCACCCAAAAGGACAAATGGGAAGGATAGCTTCTTGGATGTATAAAAATAGTCCATATCAACTGTTAGAAAATATACTTTGAACAACTATCACACAGAGATAAATTAGATTTAGATTTTTGGATTTTAGATTTGTTGCTTTAGATTAAATATACTAGCAAGTCCTCCACAGCCTTCTTAATTTCATAGAATCATAGAATAGTTAGGGTTGGAAAGGACCTTAAGATCATCTAGTTTCAATTTACATGACTCTTTTTTTCACCATTTATTTATACTATTAACATTTAGAAAACACTTGAATTTTATAACAGCTGATACAACAGTTTTCTTACGAAGACACATTATTGTACTGTAGCAAGAACCTCATAGCAATGGTATGAACTTTTGTATACCAATCTAAAATAACACCAGAACAATGATGATGATTATTTATTTATTTAACAGCTGCTCTCTCACTCGCCACCTTTCCTCCCACCATTCCCAAAGGGGTGGGGAGGAGAATCGAAAGAATGTAGTTCCCACAGGCTGAGATAAGAACAGTCCAGTAACTAGGGCATAACGAAACCACTAAGGCTACCACCATTAATAATAATGATAAGGGAAATAACAAGGGAAGAGGATACAACCACCCATCACTTGCCAACTGATACCCAGCCCAACCCGAGCAGCAATCTAGCCCTTCCAGGTAACTGCCCTGATTTTACATACTGGGCATGATGTGCTGTGGTATGGAATACCTCTTTGGCTAGGTTGGGTCAGGTGTCCTGTTTCTGCTTCTTCCTGGCTTCCCCTCCTCCATGGCAGAGCATGAGACCCCTCTGGACTTGCTCCAACAGTACCATGTCCTTTTTATGTTGAGGACACCAGAACTGTACACAATACTCAAAGTGAGGTCTCCGGAGAGCAAAGTAAAGGGGCAGGATCACCTCCTTCAACCTTCTGGTCACCCCCCTTTTGATGCAGCCCAGGATACGGTTGGTTTTCTGGGCTGTGAGAGCACACTGAAGCCAGCTCATGTTTAGTTTCTCATCGACCAACACCCCCAAGTCCTTCTCCACAGGGCTGCTCTCAATCTCCTCCCTGCCCAACCTGCAGCTGTGCCAGGGATTGCTCTTACTCAAGTGTACGACCTTGAACTTGTCATGGTTAAACTTCATGATGTTGGCATTGGCCCGCCATTCAAGCGTGTCAAGGTTCCTTTAGATGGCATTCCTTCCCTCCAGTTTATGATTCGTACCACATAACTCAGTATTGTCAGCAAACTTGCTGAGGACGCATTCAATCCAACAGCCCATGTCTTCAACACAGATGCTGAACAGGATCGATCCCAACACGACCCCCTGGGGGCCACCACTTTCTAAATTGGTAGAAGCACAAAAGTTTTTTATCACTGTTGTGCATGTCTATGCATAAAGCCATGTATGAGTATGAACTGTTTATGAACTAAAATTTTTTATAAAATCTCAAATCAATGCCATATTAACAAATCGATATACTGAAATTAGCACTTATATCATAGATTTTCTTGCTACTTTTAAGACCACTTGCATCCTTGGATATATATAAACAAATAAAAAGACCGAGATGAACAATTAGAAATGTTTCTTCACAATTAATAGGCTGAGTTCTTCATATGCATTATGACACAGCCTATGTTATAACAAATACATACTTTTCTTTCCTCCCTCAGGATCCCTTGTTCAGTATCCAAGACATATGGAGTTCAGTTACCAAGGAGTTTTTGTAAGGTATTTCACATCCATTCAACCTTTTTCTTTCTTGCGCACTAATCAAGTGTTGCTCCAAAGACAGAATTCTTTATCTTGTTGGGAGCTTTTTCTCTGGGGTATGCAAGTGTATCATAAACATTAATTAATCTTTTTTTGCCGCATCCCTGACTGATGAAGTAGTATAATTTCACAGGTAATGAACAGAGACATACAGAAATAAAAATTTTAAAAAATCCATTTATTTTATGATTCTGTGTGAAATTACCTTGAATTATTTTGTTTTGAGTTCTAGGCTCATCCTTCTGCCAAATCTCACCTCTGAGCTCTCAAGTCAGGCAATGAAAAGCTAAGATAATTTATAAGAAATATTTATAGGCATGTGTGACCTTCAGTGAAGAAAGCCAACTACATCCTGGACCATATCAGCAAAAGTAACCTGCAGACCCAAGAAAATCCAGGTAGAGCCTTACCCTGCTGCATGCAGCAATTGTGAAGCCACGTTTGAAGTTCTGGACCAATATTTGGACTCTCCACTACAAGACAGATACTGATACACTAGAGCACCACTGCAATAGTCAGGATGCTGAAGCACATGGAGTACAAGAGGGATCTGGGTGTGATCTGCCCTAGAAAATAGATCTAAGAGGAGATTTTATTACTGTTTTCAACTTTTTAGGGAAAAGGTATAGAACAGATGGAGCAAGACCACTTATTGTCAAAACATATCGAAAGAGTCTGAGAACTCAAGCTGAAAATGGAGAATTCTGGTAAAATTATATAATCATCTCTTTTGTGCTTAGATTCCAAGAGAAATTGAACTTGTTGAACTAAGAAAAACTACCTTGTCATTATTTCTTTAAATAAATTTCTTCCACAGCCCTCTTGGAGAAATGTACAAATGAACTGTGCACTATGCGGATGATACCATTAATCTTCATGTCTAGGTCAAGACCCTCTTTTATAATAATAAAGGGAGAGTCCCACTTAATATCACTAAATACTGATTTTAATGAAAAATGTTATCGTAGTGTATACTTACAGAGAGTAAGTATACTCTTGCTTGAGTAATATTAACTCAAGTATTTCCTAAAGCATTTGATTTTACAAATTTGATAGAGATATATATGATAGAGATATATATTTTATAGATGGTACTTATATAAATGAAATAGATACAGACAGCAACAGATGTAGATATAGATATAGATGATATAAATAAAGCTTTTTGATGTATTTTCTGACAACAAAACAAAAACTATCTGAAATACAAGTAATCAACACTAAAGAGAGATCATTGGGTTAATCAGTTCTGATAAAAAGCTTTTGTACTGAATTCTACCAGGTTTTTTTAAATTTATTTTTTACCTTTCTGTTAGTATCCAACTCTTACTATCCAGCTCTGCAGTTCAGGATATAGTCCCAGCCTATAGCTCTTCCAGCTGCACTTCTTTCAGGAAAAGCAATTGCTGTCCCTGGCCTTCATTCTGCACTAGCTGGTCACCACTATCATCTGTCAGACCTGCCTGTTAAGCTCCTTGGTTAAGCACTTAGTGACATTTTCCAGTAAAAAAACCCCAAAATATAAACAGTTTAAAAAGCAGGTATTGAAAACAGAACTGAAATAATTTAGGGTTGTCCTGGGTTCGGCAGTAGCAGTCGTTTTTCTCCTTCTTGGTAGCCGGTGTGGAGCTGTGATTTTTTTTCTTTTTCTTTTGACTTTCGGCTTGTGAACAGTGTTGATAACACCAATGTTTTAGTTACTGCTTAGTACATTTTGGTCT
>JANRGW010030862.1:47063-59154 GCA_024733675.1 Psilopsiagon aymara | reverse complement strand
GTCCCTAATGAAGAGTCCCTCCCCAGCATCCCTATAAGGCCCTCTTCAGATACTGGAAGGCTGCTATGAGGTCTCCATGCAGCCTTCTCTTCTCCAGGCTGAACAGTCACAACTTTCTCATCCTATCTTCATACAGGAGGTGCTCCAGTCCCATGATCATCCTCGTAGCCCTCCTCTGGGCTTGGTCCAACAATTCTATGTCCCTTTTCTAGTGAGGACACCAGAATTGCACACAATACTTCAAGTGAGGTGTCAGGAGAGCAGAGTAGAGGGGCAGGATCCCCTGGTTCGGCCTGCTGGTCACGCTCCTGATGCAGCCCAGGATACCGTTGGCTTTCTGGGCTGCAAGCACACACTGCTGGCTCATGTGAAGTTTCTCATCGAACAACACCCCCAAGTCCTTCTCCTCAGGGCTGCTCTGAATCTCTTCTCTGCCCAACCTGTAGCTGCACCTGGGATTGCTCCTACCCAGGTGTAAGACCTTGCACTTGGCATGGTTAAACTCCATCAGGTTGGCATCAGCCCACCTCACAAGCATGTCAAAGTCCTTCTGAATGGCATTCCTTCCCTCCAGTGTATCGACCGAACCACACAGCTTGGTGTCATTGGCAAAGTTGCTGAGGGTGCAGTCAGTCCCACTGTCCATGTCACTGACAAAGATGTTGAACAAGACCAGTCCCAACATCTACCCCTGAGGATCACCACTCATTACTGGTCTCCAGCTGGACATTGAGCCATTGAGCACAACACTTTGCTTGCAGCCATTCAGCCACTTCTTTATCCACCAAGTGGTCCACCTATCAAATTCAGAGACAAGGATGTTGTGGGGGACAGTGCTGAATGCTTTGCACAAGTCCACGTAGATGACATCAAAAGCTCTACCCCTGCCCATCAGTTCCATAGCCCCATCATAGAAGGCCACCAGATTGGTCAGGCAGGATTTCCCCTTAGTGAAGCCATGCTGGCTGTCACCAAGCACCTTGTTTGTTTTCATGTGCCTCAGCATGCCTTCCAGGAGAATCTGCTCCAAGATTTTGCCAGGCACAGAGGTGAGGCTGACTGACTTTCTTAAAAATAAGGATAGGAAATGTGTAATATCAGTGCAGTGCAGGGAAATGATCACAGAAAAAAAAGATATGTCCGCTTATAGTATCTGAGGAGCAAAATATGTACATCTTTAATTGTAGAGGGAGAGCTATGGAGCCAATGCTGCTTTAAACAGCCAATAAGTTCTTTTGGAGCCATTTTTCAATTCTGCTTTAATATGTGAAAGAATTTTGAAAACCCAAATTTCAATCTTTCCCAAGGGGTAAGTTATTGTTTGGCAGCTGTAATTCTCATCTATGGTGGTTGCACCATATAGATATATTAGTGTCAGAATTAAATATGTCATGCTTTCTTATTTACAGCTTTTTCTTTTTCATGGTTTCACTAAGGTTAAACCACTTCAAATTATTTGCTCTCGGTCATGTATCATTTCATACCTCCCAGGAAATCATGGAACCACAAAGATGTACTAAGTGTTATCAAAATGTAAGTTTGATAGATCATGTAAAATTCATTTACCTTCTGGGAAGTAAAATGAAAACTAGAAAGGCAAACAGCATATTTTGGGGGTTTTATACTTGTATTAATTGTTGCTTATATCTTTCAAGGGAAAGTGGCAAAGCAAGTGGTAATTATCAATGAAATACATATTGAGTACATATTTTTATTTATGGAAACTTTTTTAAAAAACTGGTAGCTGAAGCATTAATTAGCTGCTAGTACTGCTCTTGCTCAGTTTCTGAAATTATTCTCAAGCACAGTAATGAATAATACTTTGTGTCATAAAGTTACAGCAGGATATGGATTTTATACCAGAAAAATTCCTGTTGCTCTAGAATTGAATGGCTCACATAATCTTTTCATTCTCCTACATGGTAAAGAGCTTTATTTAGACTATAAAAATGGATATGCAGGTGGTATGAAATACTAACACTAGATGATTACAGAGCATGGAGTTAGGTGGGCTTTTATTTTCTATCCTTCTTATTGATCTGGAATCACAGAAAAATAATCTTCTATCTTAAAAGGACTGTCCTGTAGGGTCTCACTAACAGGGTTAATTGGACTAAGCCCTGTCAGACTTAGTGAATAGCTTCTGATACAGATGGACTATTTGACTCATAGAAGGTTCACAGGTTTGATGCATAATTAGCCAGTGATATTAACACAGAGGAATGCTTTAGGAATAGGAATGAAAGCTGGCAGAAATGATCTGGTAAAGGCGACACTGAACAGAGATAAAAAGGACTTTTGAATCTGCTTCTGGTGCTTTTACTGGTTCCTTCAGTATATGTGGAAGCACAGTACAATCTTTCTGTATTTTCTCTGGTTTACTGACAGTGAGACTTTTTACTGCATTTGTTTCACAGCAGTATTGCGGCGCTGAGCGGTTTGTAAAACACTGTGTTAGAATTAATCAGAATGCACAGAATGCAAAAAATTCCCATCTGTAATGGCATTTCCCTTCTTCCTCCATGCCGGGCTGGTTCAAACAATTTTTTTCTGGCAGAATTTATATGATCGTGTTCAGTAATGCACAAGAACAAGACCCACAGATAAATAAAAATCCTCTACCTATCTGGACACATAATTATGATGAAAATTGTCCATTTACTGCATTGCTATAAAGTAAAGTGGGGCAATCACAGAGGAAAAGTAGTAGCTGTGAGTATATACATACATAGGTTCAAAAATGTTCAACCTGGATCCTATCCCATATACACCTTCTCTCCAGGGAGAGTTATTAATCTGGAAATGGCAAAACCTCATTCGTTCTTTCAGGTGACAAAATCTGCGATAGAACAATATTCATGAACATAGCCTGCAAAATACTAAATAAAACTGTTCTTCAATTTGTTGGAATAAGTTGCTGCAGAAATGATGTTTATAGAAAGCTCACATTCTTTAGATAAGATTACAGTTTCACCTGGTTATCACTTAGTACCTTAGGTCTGCAGAAAAGGTTGTGTTACAGCAGTTTATCATTAAATATTTATTGATTTCTTCATGTTTTTTTCATTAATATACAGTTATTTGGAATAACATACTAACCCATAGGGATAAACAGTATGGAATTACTAGTAGAAATTACTAGTAGCAACTACAGGGCGAATGGGTGATCAGGTAAAGTAGCAGTTTGAATGAAGGGCTAGCAAGTCAAGGTCACGGGCACATAATACTAGTGTCAGCGGAAATATGCTGCAGGTCTTTCAGATTAATTACAGTGCTGAGGGTCTGTAGCCTTTTTAAGACAAACCGCCAGCTGGTAATTGCACAGTGAAGGCTTATCAGAGCTGAGTTATTAAGAAGCTTCCATGGCAACATCCATGAAAGAGGACCTTCACCTAAACCCAGCGTGCCTGCAGGAAGCACTTCCAGGGACTGTGGGAGTGATCTTGCCCACAGAGCTGGGCTGGGCAGCCAGGCTGATCGTGAACTCTGAAGATCTCTTGTTATTTTGGTGCCATAGACACATAGAAGAGGAGAAAATCTAATTATGAGACTAGTTTAGCTGCTTCGCTCCCTCCCAAGACACTTAACAGAAGCGCAGCAATGTAGCTCATTGCAGCAGCCTCGGGCTCATTACATGTTTATTTCCGGAGACAACAAAGGTACAGGAGCAGAGGCCTCTGATTCTGCCTACTTTCAAACAGTTCGTTCTTGTCATTATTTTATTGTTCAGACTATACACAAAATTTAGAGTGTCACCTCTCTTATAGAAGATAAGATTTTTTTCTCTTCTTCCTTCCTGTTCAATTCATAAAAGATGGTCCTGTATTTTCAAGTATTTATAATAATGGAGGAAAGGTTAATGATGAGGTATCCTGCATTGTTGTGAAAGCCATAAAGAACACCTCATCAAGATCCTTTGCATACAGTAAAATTGACTATAAAAGCCAAACCCTCATCTTCTTGGAAACAGGATCCATCTCTGTGATCACCTATGACAATCTTGGAAACTGTTTTCTGAGATGACACTTGTATGTTGTGATTTCTGAAACAATACTGTGTGGGTCAATGCCATGCAGCACGAGAATAAAGGTTTTGCTGTGCTGTAGTAGGTATTTTGATCCTGTTACTCTTGCCTGATTATACCAGAAGGTCATAATTTATCTTGCAGTTTTCTTTATAACTTTTAGACTCTTCCATATCAATTTTAACATCATAAATAATAAAACTATTTTGTAGAGGACACATAATTTTGTCTGAAGATATTGCTGACTGCCCACACAATAAATTTAATCTGAATAGTTTTGGAGGCTTTCCTAACTCTTCATTAATTTAAGTGGTGGATTAAGCATTCTAGAAATGTCATGTGGCTTTAAAATGTACATTCCATAAACACTCTGTAAAACTCAAGGTAAATACCGTTCAAAATCTGGAATCAAAACTTCAGATTTAAATGACTGAAGCAAGACAACAGATTCACACCTAAAAACATAGTGAGATGATTTTATCATTTATCTTGAATTATGTAAGTTTTATTGCTAGAATTTGCTGGTTAAATTCCTATTAGCAATTTAAGAGTGAATGTTTTGGTTGAAACATAACTTGGCCAGAAGTGGGAGATCAAGACAGTTATATCTGGTTTGGAGCAAGGAGGTGTGCCTTGGCTTTCTACATGCCTAGCAAGACTTTTGGCCACTAGATTAGAGAGCAATCTGTCTTCCTTTGAATACTTGTTTATCTACTATGGACTGGCTCCAAGAGGAAAGGCTAAAGGCTGAAGATGGGCTGTTTCTGTAAGCCTAACCACCAGCTCATTTGCCAGCATCAGCTGCTGGAACTCCCCCTCTCTCTCTCTCCCTGTATGTGTGGATATGCATCTACACTCCATCTTGGGCAGTAGCAAAGTGCCATCAAAATACATAGTTTCTATGACACTTCTGTTCAAGAATGGGTAATTTGCAGATCTTGAGCTTTTCTGGCTCGTCTTGTTATACAAGATAACTTCTTTGCCAGTTGACCACAGTCTCAGGGAATTTGTCTGCTGGCTGTGCAAAATTATTTAGAGCCATAAACACCTATAAAAAGTGTTTACATTTTGGTTACCTTTAAGTGTATCTTGGGAGTGAAATAGTTTTTAGTTATGATGAAGGTTTTTTTAGAAATAGGATATCTGCATAAGAATCTGGTTGCTGGGCTCAGTCCCTCTAAAGTGACTATATTTTTGAGAGTTTCTGCCTATGGGATCCAAACAAGCCAGACGGTTACATGTTGTCTGGGACTTTACAAGCTATATGAATAACTCATGTTTTGTAAAGCTAATCAGCAATTTGTTCTTGTCATATGAAATAAACACTTCTGCACATGTTTTAATGCCTTGTCTTTTAATAACCTGTGTGGATAAACCCCAGGTTATTCCATCTTTAACAGCCAGCAGTGGAAAATACTTGACTAGACATTCTACTCTCCCTTCTGGTAGAAAGCAGCAGTTTTTGCCGCTTTGCATAATAGAGCAAGTAAGAAGTCACAGGCAGTAACGACATGCTGATGTCTTCACTTAAAGCATGCTATTGAAACAATGAAAGCAAAACCATTGGGCACTAAAATAATTTCTGTTCTCGAGGTTTTAAAGGAACTTTGCATTTACTAAAAAAAACCCTTCAGTATGTAAAGCAATTAGCATCCTAAAGCAATTAGTAATCTTCTTTTACTGAAATCGAAAAGTACTTTGGAAAATTAGCTGGTATGAGATTCTAATTTATTCAAATAAAAAAGAACTTCCTTAGTGCCATTTAATTCATGAATACACTGATTTGAAATAATAGGCATTTATACTAACTGTAAAAAAGGTGAAATCAGAAGAAAGGTGAAGATAACCCATACGCAGGGTGTACTTCAGTGTAATATCTCAGTCTTTGATGATTTTCATTGTTCCCCTGCCAAAGTCTTAATTTACACTTGATGTTTCTGTTTGCTGCCCTTTGGTCCCACTAATGATACCTAGTGAATCCTTTCTCCCTCTGTAAGTTTTGTTCAGCTTGAATTGCTCTCACAGATTTCGGTTACACTTCTAGAGATTTTCTTTTCCTTCCTCTCCTCTTTGTCTGTTAGAAATGAGATTTTCACCCCTCTTTCATCCCAACACTGTTGTGTTTGACCCATTGAGTACATGTGAATGAAGGTGCTAAAAGCAGGAGGCAGGGGAGGTGGGAGATGCTGCTTAAGTAAAATTTACTTTTCTCTGTCTTCAGCTACATCATTTATAAGTCTATTCTTACTTCTGCCAGGCATGAGAAAAAGCCAACAGGCAATTCTAAGTCTGAAGCAAAGAAGATTAAGATTTAGGTGTCACTGGCATATAACCAACACAATTCTTACCTCCTGAAAATGAATCATCCTTCTCGTCAAAAAGGTAAAGAGAAGGCTCTGCAGGAACTTGAGCTCTTTGCGGAGAAGTCAGTATTTATCCCACACAATCCACTGGGATCATCCCAAAATGAAGCCACCTAGCTGATCTTAAAGTGGTGTCCTGGGTTCAGCACTAGCAGTCATTTTTTCTCCTTAGTAGCTGGTGCAGTGCTGTGTTTTTGACTTTCAGCCTGGGAACAGCACTGATAACACCAATGTTTTTGGTTGCTGCTCAGTAATGTTTACTCTGACAAAGGACTTTCTGAGTCTCATGCTCTGCCAGGGAGGAGGGGAAGCTGGGAGGAAGCAGGGACAGGGCACCTGACACAAATGGACCAAAGAGGTATTCCATACCACAGCACATCATGCCCACTATATAAACTGGGGGCAATTACCCAGAAGGGTTAAATCACTGCTTGGGTCAGGCTGGCTTATTGGTCAGCGGGTGGTGAGCAATTGCATTCTCTTCCCTTGTTATTTCCCTTATCATTATTATTATTGGTGGTAGCAGCAGTGGTTTGTGTCATCCCTTAGTTACTGGACTGTTCTTATCTCAGCCCATGGGAGTTACATTCTTTCAATTCTCCTCCCCATCCTTGGGGAGCAGGAGGGAAGAAAGAGGGGGCATGAGAGAGTGGCTGCGTGGCTGACTGAGCTTAAACCATGACAAGTGGCCTTTATTTATTCCCATAAAACTTATCAATAGTATCAATATAACTTGTGTCTCCGAGTTGAGGCTGGGTGGAAGTTCGGGTTGTGTTAGCTAATTCCACATTCCCCTCCTCAAGCAGTGTGCCAACTATGAACAAAACTGTGTTTCCACTATTTGTAAATAATAGTTAGACTTTATTGTTATTTGTTTAGTTAGTTGATTAGTTAAGAAAAAATAATAAATCTGTATTAGAGCTGGTCTGTAGCTCAGGTATCTGTGTCTATTGTACATGGACCTGAAGAAAACTAGATTTTTTCTTTAAAAGAGGAACACTGGAAGCTGTTCTTTAGCTCATGTTCAGCCACTCTCAGCATCCTCATGTCTGCTGTGGGAGTCACAGCTATAGCATGCTATAGAAAAGTGGGAAGTTATAGAACTTCTAGCTGAGGCTCTTGATAGGTAGTGCTGCTGGGAAGAGGCAGGGTGGCAGCCAAGCAGAGCAGATGGCCTCCTGTTATGACCTCCTGAACTAGATAATCCCAGCCACTGACCTCCTTGCTGCCAGTTAGCTCTAATCTGTACAACACCCCTCCTTTTTAAAGTATCAGGGTCAGAAAACTCTCAGCACCTACTCAGTACCTCCCTGCAGGTGTCAGTTTGCAGGGGGCTGGTCTCTCCATACCCCCCCAAGGGCTTTCCTGTGGAAGGTGGATATATCCTGGTGCATGCCACAGAGGCTGTCCTGGTGCTTAGGGTTTCATTACATTGGTTTCTGAAGGTGACAGTGGAGATCTCTGCTAGTAATTTATTTTAAAATGTATCTCCGCCTTCTACCAGCAAAAAACAAATCGCAAGTCTTAATGATGAATATTTAGCCTGCTGTGATAAAATAAGCGTACAAAATCTGGTTAGGAAGTATTACACATTCTTTTCTGCACCTCTTTTCTCCCTTTCTCTCCCTTGCTGGTGTTTGATGAGGATGAAATACATCATTTCCCAGGAGCTGCGTTCACACAGACAGCCAACATTTCTGGATGCAGAGAGACAAGAGAACTTTGTTTCCCTGGCAACTGGAGCCACCAGAAAGTGCTCCAGCATCTCCTGTCTTTACTTAGGTTCACTAATATTGTAGCCTTTGGTCAATCAGGTAGTTAAAACAATTGTGAACTAAAAATTAATTTTAAGATACTGTGTTTCACCAAACCTACCTTGCCTCCCTCCCAGCCTTGAGAACGAAGTGACCTCTACAAATGATCAAGTATTAAAGTATGCAAAGTTACAATTTGTGGCTGAACTTCAAGGTCCACGCTATCCTACACTTTTACCTTAAACCTAGAAAGTGTCCTGATCTTCTGTGAAACTGTTGACAACTAAGCAGCTTTCACTCAAAACCCGCATGTGCCGGAGTGATGGAGCTGGGTCTCTGCTGCGGTGCAGTGAGCGGGTGCTGCACAGAGTCGTGCTGATGATTCAGTGCAGTTCATTCTTACCTCTGAGTCAGGGCTGAATTAATGCCCCACCATGTTATTAAGGTTTTGAAGCAGTGTGCTGATAGGGACAGCTCTTTAGTTTTTGGTAATAAAAATTACAATGGTGAGCCCTTCCAACCTGCTCTTGCTAAATATCACATATTTCTCTTCTCCCTATTCATTCAAAGAATTTCACCAGGACTGCAAAAGAAAATACACCCAAAAACCTCCAACCCCCCCCAACAAACACTTTACAGGTACAAATTCCAAATTTATAGATGTCCTTCCATTTAGGAGCTGTATTGTGTAGCTGATCAAGGAATGAGGCAGTGAGCCTGGGAAAAAAAACCCAAAGGCTGTGTACATGCACATGTATTGTAGTGCCTCAATTTGAGCAACTGGATGTGGTATTTGTTTACCTTTGAGAGCTGGAATTCACAACTTAAATAATGTTCCCTCAATATAGGTTTGCTACATGGGTTTGTATTTTTATTTAAAAGAAGAACAGATGATTTCTATTGTGTTTCCCAAAGTCTAGTGAGGTGAACACTGGCTCTGCAGTATTACAGTGAAAAGAATCCTGAGGGCATTTGAGACACAGGTTTGTAGCAGCAGTGCTGGAGGAAAATTGCAGCTGTGCAGTGACGCTGTCCTTTTATGCTGTCCTTCTTCCCTGAATTTTTCCTTGCTTTCCTTGAAAGAACAAGGCCTTTTATCTAATGTGAGCCCTCACAAGGAACAGGCACTTTTGGTATGAGCACGTGGACAGTTTGGGTTAAGTCACCTGCAAATCTCTCATGACTTCAGGAAACTGCTGTCCCATTCTACAGGACTATTGGGAAGGGCACAGAAGCACTGAGCAGTTATGTGTTGAAGGGGAGGAAGACAGTGATGGAGCGTGGATCTCACTCTGCCCTTGTTTTTGGTTTCACTACCATTGCAGCTCTTTCCAGTACCTGCAGTGAGATCAGTTACTGCTGATAATCCAGATATTACAGATTTCATTAGAGAAAGTGAACATAAGAAAAGATTGGTTTTAACAATTTATAGAAATTTGACCTGACTATCAGAAAAGGCATTTCTCTAGGACAAATACTTGCTTTCTACTGAATTGTAGAACACCTACAGCAACCAAGAGCCAGAGCTCAACCTCCAGCATGGAGCTCACACAGGCATAAAACATCAGGCAAATTAACAGTTGCCTCTGGCTCACCTTATAATTTGCAGTGTTGTGATCAAACATTCCAGTCCCATGTGGTTGAAATGCACCCTCAATTAAGGGTCAGCAACTGCAGCTGTGAGCACATCTTTTTTTGTGTTAAGATCACTATAGAGTTCCAGCATGGAATTTAGCTAAAGAAAGAGTAGATTACTCTCCAACCACTGGTGCTTGAAAAAGCTTTGAGCCTGCTATTAGTCTTATAGATTATTTTACATCATCTATGCTTTAGAGTTATGGAGAGTGATAATAGACTTTTTTCTTCCTCATACAGAAATTTCTGATCCACCTGTACCAACTGCAGAGTGACAAAATGATTGCTCACAAGAGATAAATTATCAATGAATGCTAAAATACTGCTATTTTTAAGATAGATGTGGAGATGTCCAGGGAAGATGTTAACAGGGAATTGAAAATTGCAAGTAAAACTATGCACGAAAAGAGATGGCAGGAGTAATTGCCTTCAGTACTTATGCAAGATCCCATGGATTCCAGGATATAAAACCAGGATTGGGGTACATTTTATGTTAGTATCTCCTTTTATCTTCCAAAAAATTGTTTTGTCCCAAGTCAGTGATCCTTCCTTAAAATGTATTTGGCTTAGAAGTATTTTTCTTGCATATTTCCTATTTTGCATTTTATCCATCTTCATGAAAGGTGAAACTTTTAGACAGCTCTATACAGATGGTAGTGAGTAGGTGCTGATGATCTGGAGAAAGCAGTGACTGCAGTCAAAGCCATTATAATGTTTGAACAAGCCTCTGCCTCTATGGGAGGGGATTCTGTACCTTTTAAACCTCCTACATGACCTTTGACTCTACAGCTGACATAATTTCCTATTTTGATTTTGGGTTTAGAAAAAAGAAAAAAAGTTTTAGAAATAGAAACGTCCCTGAAATTGCCATTTAGAGGGATTCCTGGTGGAGATTTCAAGGTCTGCGTGCAAATTAAGAGATATCCTAAATACAGATTAATGCCTTAACAACCCCTGTTTGATGGAGTATATGAGAGGTAAACTGAGGGATGCAGTTTCTGCACACGCCATATCTCCATCCCTGCCTGCAGCTGGAGCTGAAGGAGAGTGGAGCTTCAGCAGTGCTACAGGGGATTCTTGACTTCCCACATGGTGTGGGAGAGCTCAGACAAACTAAGAACAGTTATCACTGTGTGTATGCTTTACCAGAGCCAGCTTCTGAATTTCCTCCAACTTGCAGGTGTAAATGAACAGAGGCACCACCACCTGTGATTTGGATACACAATTGTGGAACTGAGACATGAAAGAGCTGATGAACCAAGCAAGACATCTAAACTGAAAATTCCTGTTTTATTCATCATCTACTAGTGTGCAAAAGATTGTGGGATCCAGTAAGGCTGAGAGGATCATTGATTCAGGCCTGGGAGTACAGGGGGAATAGGGAAAGGCAACTTGGGAAAATGTATTTAAAAAAAAAAGCATTAATTCATTGCAGAACTTATTTCTTGTCTTTCTTTTAATTTATCTTCCTCTCAGTGTTTAGACAGAAGTCATGTGAGCTTCTGAGCTGCAGGGACAGAGACAGAGGAAAACGTGTGCATCAGTGCAGAATGCTGCTGGAGCCCTGGCAGAGTGAGAGGGAGGCAGGGGGAGCCTGAGAGAGAAAAGAAGTGGCTGGAGCTGGAACAGCAGCAACTGCTACTACCACGTTGCAGCTCATGCCCGGGAATCTGCTCTGCTGCCAGCACACCTCCCCAGAGGTGCAGCTGCCTCAGGTTCCAAAGTCCTAGAAGGTCAGTGATACTTTCAAGAGCCAAATGGAGCTGCTTTATTTTTTCTTTTCCTTCGAATAACATCTGTTTGAGGACTCCGCTCCTTTTCCTGGACTGAAAGAGGTATTTTGTGTCATTATTGTGTGTCTTCTTTGAAAGCAGGTATGGGATTGGGAAAAAATAACTCAGGGCAGCTGTCAAAGCAGATGTGCAGAGAGGTGGTGGGTTTCTCTCTCCCTTTGTAGCCGAGTTTAGGCAGTAAGGAGCCCCTGTCATTAGGATACAGTTTGACTTAAATATGGAGGATGGGAAAGACAGGGTTAAAGTGTGGGGGTGGATCTGACCTGTTTCCCATCTGATTTGTTTCTCTGTGTAATCTCTGGAAGTGGAGGAAAACTTTCCTTGTGCACCTGGAGGAGACAGCACTTGCCCATTACACAGTGAGATGTAAAAATGCAATTATTTAACATGAACGTGGCTTGCTCAGATCTCTGTTTGGCAAATTACAGTTCCCATCCCAGCAGAGCTCCCCTTAATACATACAAGTGCGAGGGGTGTCTGTGATAGCACTTCTGTTTCTTTCCCTCTTTCCTCCCTCCAGGA
>JANRGW010030862.1:26227-47053 GCA_024733675.1 Psilopsiagon aymara | reverse complement strand
CAGATCTCTGTTTGGCAAATTACAGTTCCCATCCCAGCAGAGCTCCCCTTAATACATACAAGTTTGAGAGGTCTTAACGTCTGGTGTCTGTGATAGCACTTCTGTTTCTTTCCCTCTTTCCTCCCTCCAGGATACTCACCTGCAGTCTGCACTCTCCTTCCGTTGTCCCTCCTGCCCCTATGGGTGCTCCGGTGCAGATTTTCCGGGAAGAGCTGGACTCCACCTGCTCCCCGGGGCCCTGTCGTCTCCCCAGCACCAGCAGCAGCTGGCTCCTGGGCTGGGCAGACTATGACAGCAATGCTACTGGGGTCTTCGGGGATGCCCAGCACAACCACACCAGCATCAATCCTGCCATACCCATCATCATCACTGCTGTCTACTCGGTGGTCTTCGTTGTAGGCTTGGTGGGAAACTCTCTGGTCATGTTTGTCATCATAAGGTAAGGGGCTTTGGAGTACCTGTTGGAAGTGGTGCAAACGGCTTCCCCTAAATTTGGAAGGGTGAGGGAGGGAATACTTTATGGAAGCTGTCTGGCTGTGCATACATGAGGAGCTGGAAAAAAACAAGCGGAATGACCCAAACCGTCTCAGTTACAGTGGGTTTGGCTGGACATGCAGTTAGAGACAGGAGGAACAAGCTGGTTAAGAGTGATCAGTCCTGCAGCCTACGGAAAGGTGCGTTCAACGGGTGCCCCCTAGGGATGAGAGGCCGCTTTATCCGAGGAAAAGATCCAGTGGAGGAAGGAAACTTCTGCAAGGCAGTATTCCCCCCCCCCCCTCGTGAGGAGACCCTGAGGGATGGCTTAGGTATCTGGTTGTGTCGATACATTGCTGCCTTGTCACCTTGCATAATAAGATGGGGGGAAAAGGAAACGATAAAGACAGATGGAAATGCATAATGTAAAGCAAGGGGTGTTTTTTCTCTGCTGAGTGGTGTTTAACTCCGTTTGTCATTGTTGGATTGAACAAAACAAAGTAGATGCTGAAATACCTTTGCTATTGTTTTTCAGGAAACTAGAAAAATCTGTATGTCTGTGTTAGGTTTTTCATATTAAACCACGTAGTGAAATGCACCAGTACTTAACTCTTGTACTTACACTTGTGTATTGGTGTATATTTTATCTTGCACTATGATTTCTTTCTCCTTTTGTCCTTTTAATTTGCAATTTATAAAGATATTTGGAGAGTGTTCATCAGCATGGTGATAATGAGCTACAACAGGGACTGAAATAATGCAACTTTATGGTCTCTTGTTTCACAGTCTATTTGAATCCAGCAAAAAGTTCTGTAAAAAGAATTGTGGAGTATTCATGGCTCAAGTAAAATCAGCTTGTACAACGAAAGAGAAATTGAAGTATTGGAAGGTATCTTGTTAGTAAAGCATTTTAGTTAAGCAAAGTTAGTAATGGTCAGGCAACTGCAGGATGGTGAAATAAGTGTCAGACTTGATACAGGGGAAGTTAACTAGAAGCAGTGGAGTTGTTGATGAGGTACTTTGTGAAAGATGAGTTATAACCAGGTAAATACTTTTGAATAATGGAAATAAAATCCCTTTTAAAAGTCAGTGCAATAAATAAAGATGCCCATGTCATCGTTTAGAGGAACTGGTTTGCTCCAGCTTTGTGATGCTGTAATTTTTATACCTCTGCATTCCCTTTAGCCCTTCATTCAGAGTAGAGATTTAGTTTATTTTTGTATTTCTCTTGCAAGAAGAGAGGCTCCATACTCGGCATACACAGCTGCAAAGGCAAAGATTTTCTAAGCTGTCAATCACTAATGATGATAACTGGTCAACTGCTTTGCCAGTGGAAATAAATTCAGACTTAGCCAGAGCCCTAAAAGTTAGTGTGCATGGGTTATACTGGTGCATATTTATTTCCTTTTTTCTTTCCTGTTACCCTTCTAAAATTATATGTATGAGGGTCTAACTAGCTATGGCTCATTCTCCTCTAGCTCCTACATTAGCCTTTTGCTTCAGCTTCCTCTTGATTACATGACCAAACAATAAATATGACAGAACACCTGTTGTTATACACAAATCTAGAGTCAAGTATTTCTTTTGATTTTGAAATGTTACTTGAAGAGGTGTATTTTCTTCATCTTTGTCCTAACCTCTCATCTCCTCTTCTTTTTCCTTCACATCCACTCTCTGCATGATTGCATCTCAGGATGGAATTTTATAACCTGTTGAAAAATGTAGCCTGCAGTGATGTCTCTTTGTGTGGAAAGTCAAGGTCTGTGAAAATTGAGAGATGATGGCTACAGAGAGGGGGATCATGTCCCACAGCCATCCCACCTTACCTCTTCTCCAGCTGCCATAACTCTAAAGGAGGATGGGGACAATCTGTGTCTCTTCTTTACTCTCCAGCTGAGCACAGGGTTTGTGTGAGGCACCTCACCATTTCTCATGCCTATGAATCGGAGATCTGCTGTCCTTCTCCTAGCCCCCTCTGGACTGGCAGGCAAGGCAAGCATGGCCCCTGCTCCCTTTGCTTTTTTAAACAATATCCAGTATTGTTAGAATAGGTCAGTTGTAAGGGGCCTACAGTGACCATCTAGTCCAACTGCCTGACCACTTCAGGGCTGATACTGAGTCACCTTTCAGGCTACACAAACAAGGCCCTTTGTGTTCTGAGAATTCCAGTGAAACGAAGTGTCAACGTTGTGGTAGATTCAGAAGACTCCCAATAAACTTGAGATGCCTCAGAAACAGGATCAAATTCATCCATAAGTTGTCACATAGGTGGGCTTGGGCCAATTCTTTGCTTTAATCAGTAGCCCCCCCCTCCCCCCCCCCCCCGGGGGGGTTTGCTACTTCTGCACAAGAGCAGCTAAAGAAGATCATAGAGTTCAGAGAGGCAGCATCTCAGCCGCCTGTGCATAGAGTGCTGTGTGTCTGAAATCTCCATCAGGCATGGCGCAGTGCGTTTCTGCTTAGAGGGAAAACCCTTTCAGAGTTTCCTCTTACAGAAAAGTAACAGGAGAATGGCACCTTCATCACATGTGCAAGCTCCTGAAAGAAAAATACCTCAGTTTGATACAGCTCCTGTAAGCGGAGATCTGTGCTGAAGGCAGAGTGGGAGTGATACTTTAATACAGTGGTGGCAACATGGCCTGATAAACCATGTCTCAGGAGACCTGGATTCTTCTCTTGGCCTTAATACCAGGCTTCAACAATTTTTCCTGTTATGACAAGGTCCCTTCATGGCCCTGTGGCTAGGATTCATCATATGTAAAATGGAGATACTGGTGCTTGCTTTCTTTAAACACACTGGTAGATTTGAAACCCAAAGCCCAATCATTAAAAATTCTAACAGAGCAAGACCAGGGCTATTGTAAGCATCCCAGACTCCTCAGGCACCTTGAGACTGGTTGTTTTTAATGTGCAGAAAGACCTCTGTGTGGAGGTGTCTGTAGGAACCCTCCCCATGTTCCGATCAGCTGTGAGGCACGTGCACCAGTCCCAATGGCTCTGTTGTCAGGCCAGCAGCCAGCTGGGTGGGCTGACAGTACCTGTCTCACACTCAGCCATGGCACACAGGATGGAATGCTCTCCTGTGGCTTCTGCTTTTCCTGGGGAGTAAGAGAGAATGAAGGCATCACATTGCCTCTTGCACTGGTGGGAAATGCAGACACTGTGTGGGAAACACAGCCCTCCTATAGAGGAGGAGAGGAGGCATGAACTGGGTTTGTAGAAACTAGGTGAAGTTATCTGACTCACCTGAGTCACTTTATATAGCTATGTGTGTCTTGGCATGATCAGAACCTATCTCAACCCCAAACCTTTTCTTTTGAGATTAGTTTACCTCTGAGATCTTGGAAGAAATTTCTGCAGGTGAAATAGCTGGCTGAAGTTATTAAATAAAATTACTTATCCTCAGAAGCAAAAACTATTTTCCCTCTCTTCATCCTCCCTTATGACTTGATTTCTCTAAAATCTAGTGCTGGTTTTAAAGAAAATCATGCTTGTAACAGCTGGAGGTGAAGAAGACTGTCCTGACTACAGTTACATCTCTAACTATGGATTTGCCCTTATCAAAACCGTGAACATAAACTGATAAAAACTTTGGGAGATGATGTCTCTTACTGTCTCCAGATTCATTTATCCTATAGAAGCGCGATACACTTATTGCTCCTGAAGGCATTTACTGAGAGCAGCTGCTGTCTTCAGGATTGTAAACAGCCAGTCCTGTATTCCTTTTAAAGTTATCTTTCAAGTTTCCAGTGAACTGAATGATTTCCTACATTCAAAAATGGTTTTAACAAGGGACTGTGTCACAGATATATAGAATGACTCCTAAGGGAAAAAAACAAGCTTCTATTCCTCTGCTTAGCTTAATGTTGAAGAAAAAGATACAACTAATAATACTTTTTTTTTCTTATATGCATTGAACCAAGTGGCATTTTATGTAGCAGAAAGAGTCTATTAAGAAATGTCATGTAAAATTGTCTCCTTTGCAGATTGTTTTTAAATCTTCTCCATAATTTATTCCAAGCAAGAATGAATATATGAAAAGTTATATATAAAAAAGAGATTGATTCAATAATTTGTTTTAAATCAATAACAGATTTTGATTACATCTAAAGATTACTTGTTAATTTGCTTAAAATCATTGTTCTAATTTGATCAAATTGTACTTGGAAAGAATATTGTTCTGAATGAAAAATGAAGCTCCAGAAGAGTTGACCTAACTGGATTACCTGTCCCTTATTACTTGCAGTAGTTATGATTTCATTCTTTTATGAAATCAAAGGTTGGGCTTGTGAAAGTAAAGGCTGAGCTGTACTACACTTTTTGAAGTTTACGTCTTCTTCCCTTTTTATACCAGACCAAACATCTGACACCTTTTTATTATCAGTACAGAGGTATCAAATGGTTTAATAGCAATTCATCCCAGAACCTTAAAGGACATCTGGCCTTACCTTACTATATGGAGGTCATTTTGGTAGGTTCTGAAGGGTTTGGCCCAACTTGATATGATTTTCATCACAAGTTTAAAGACTGATCATTACCAACAGCTTTAACAGATTGCACAAAGACCAATGTAACAGGAAACATAGACAAGGGCAAGCTTATGAGACAGTATTGGTAGTTTGACAAGCACAGCACATTTGAACACAACGGGAATGTTTCTAACATTTTTAATACTTGGTTAGACAATAAGTAAGGGAGACTTGGGGTTTATAAGCTGATAAGAAACCCAACATGAGTTCCCAAATATGTTGCTGTGATAAGAAGAGATGATGCTGATACTGAAAAAGCAGAGAGCAGAGGAAAGGCTTGGAAGAAGTATTTACTAGAGGCAGTATTAGAGAGAGGCTATAGCTTATAGTGAGTAAAGTGATTGGCTTCTGAGAAGTAATTTGGTATCCATACAGACACTTCTGCTGGGCTAGCAGACAGGTAGCCATTTATTTCAGAGAAAGACATAACTAGAATCCCTGACGGGAAAAAAGACAAATTACAGGGACCCCATTTGAACCGGCTGAAAGTGAAACTTACAAGAACTTTCCCATTTGGATGCTGGCAAGGCAGGAGGCTTGAGATCGCTTGTCCTCAGACAGAAGTGTTGTGCGGAGGCTCATGCTCCTGGGAGGAGTGGGAGCTTTAATTTCATTTTCCTGAGAGAGGATTTTGAATTTGCTGAAAGTGTGCTGCGGCAAGAAATACTTAACTTAGTGATTTGGATTGCCTGAAATGCATTAAGAGCAAGGGAGGATAATCTTCCTGGATACCTACCCTGACTGCCTGTTCAAACTTTGATTAGTTTGTCCCTTAAGTTGAATTCTCTGAAAAAGATGGGCTCCCAAGGAGGGTTTTGATTTCAATTATATTTTGCTTTCTAAAGGCAAAGCATCCAGGAGAACTTGATAAATTCTGCTTCTGGGAAGTTTACTTCGTATCTCTGTTTTGGTTCTTCCATCTGTAAAAATCATATGATAATTCTTGCAAGGTGTGGACTCTCTGGTCTTCTCCTCAGGGAAGACTCTGTGCTTTGTTTATTCTTAAAGTGCACAGTAGAACAATATTTTAATGATGGAAGCTACCAGCTGTGCTGCTCAGTTGACTGTGTCTTAAAGTTTCCTGCATTTCACTTGAATTATCTCCCTTGGGAATGTGTGTGCTCAGCTGGTCTGTGCTCTGGGCTTCTCTGAGGCAGGTGAGGAAAACAAATGAATACATAAAGTCCAGAGAAAGCCTCCCAGCTGCCTCATAAGAGAAACTGATGACTTTTCCCTGAACTGCCTCACCTCTGATATATTCATTTATTGCCTTCCACATAATCCTATACTTGTTATAGAGTGAAGTCCCTTGTCTCCCATTCAACTTTATTACAGAAGTGCTGACCAGAAATCCAGGTCTCTACATATCTAAGTGAGTGAGTCTCTAATATCCAAGTGAGTAGTTGTCCTATAAAACACTCCCAGCAGTGGCAGTTATCCAGTGGCAAAATGGAGACCGAGCACCTTGTTTTAAGAACAAGAGTGGTACCCACAACCCAAGATCTCTGTGTGAGAAATTTCTGAATTCTTTCCTCATTTCCTTCCTGCAGAAAAAATCTAGGGGAAGCAAATGTTCAATAACACTTGTCGGCTTCCAACCAGTTTCTGCATATAGCTAGCTATGGAGATCAGAACATCTCAAAAGAACAAGGAAGAAAGCAAGACCCTGAAAAAATGTGCTAATGTGCTAAAGCTTCTATCCCCAAAGGCAGCAATGAGATTTGTTTTCTTTGCCAGGCACTGTCTGTCCTACTCATTTACCTCTCCCACAAACACATATGAAGCAATTTGCTCTGCTTAAGGGAGCTCATAGGATCATAGAATCATAGACTCATAGAATAGCTTGGGTTGGAGGACACCTTCAAAGTCATCTAGTCCAAGTCTCCTGCAATGAGCAGGAACATCTTCAACTAGATCAGGTTGTTCAGAACCACATCCAGCCTGGCCTTAAATGAATCCAGGAATGGAGCATCTACCACATCATGTCCTTCATGAAAAAACCCCCAGATAAACCCAAACCTTCCAAGAAATGAGCAATGGGAAAGTTGGATGTTAGCAGAGACATAGACTCAACACTTGCCAGGACAATACATGAGTCACAAGTAAGAAGGATTAGGATAGGCTGTGTAATGCCCTGGGAACTCCCTGCAACATGGCTATCAGTCACAGGAAAACTTTTGCAGCAGCAACATAGTTTCTCAAGAGACAGAGTCAGCTGCTTGACAAGGTTTAGGTTCATGTTACTTACCAAGAGAGGTCAAAAAATTAGGTACCGAGTCTAAGCTAATTGTCCAGGCACTCTAATAATGTTGGACATGCTGGTTTTGGATAAAAAACTGGTTTTGTAAAATTCTTCATTCTCATTGTTTCAGTTTAAGCCACAATAAATCACAGCACCTTGACATTTCTCTGAGCTCACCTATCAAAATTATAGAAGCAAAAATGTTGTACTGCTTTGCATAACATTAAGCATATTTCTTCAAAAAGATGCTCATAAGCTCATATAAAAATATTCCCCTTATCATAAGAGGAGGAAAATGTTTTTTGGTTGGTTTTTTTTTTTTTTTGTTTGTTTGTGAATTTTTATTCATTTTGACCAGTGTATATGTAGACTTGAACTCTATTTTGTTAGCTCAGGAAGGAAAGCTTTCACATCTAACCTAAATCTGCAATATCCTGTTCAAGCTCTGTTTATGGCTAGTTCAGAGGAGTAATAGTAGTGGTAAATTGTAAGGATTTTAATGATACCTTCTGACATTCAAGAAGATAATGTTCCCGGGGAGAATGAAAGACAAGATCATGCTTTTCTTCTTTAAGCTGCTTAAAAATAGGCATCTAGCAATGCTTATTAGTAGAGGGAATTCTACTTCGGGAAACTGTTCTGTAGGAAATGTACAGCTTTTTGTAGGCTCCTAGCAATTTTCATGTTAAAGACAGGCAACCTTTAAATGTGTGCAGTATCAACATAAGTCTTCATCTAAAGTTTTCTGAGGTCTTGTCTACTGCTAAATTATGTCTGTCATTGAAAATGTAGTAATAACATATAGCCCAATATGAACACACAAACTGCAGCATACTTCTACATTCTTTAAATGACCTCAATCTTAGTTTTATATTAGCATAAACCTTTTCTTTTGAATTATGAAGATCCAAAAGACAGCTGAGTCATCTTTTTGATTTGGTATGTCTGGAATAGATCTTCCTGGGTTGTTCTTTTATTTTTATTTCCCCCCCTGCTGTTCTGATGCAGCAAGATACGGAGTGTGCCCTGAATATAGCCTTGAGTTTTAGAGCTTCCTGGACTAAGCTTTTCAGCTGCTTGATCTCCATATACTTCATTTAGAGGAACCTAGTGGAACAGAGCCTGCATCCTGCTGATAGGTGTTTTTGCAATTTGCTGTTAGATGTACTTTAGCTTTCATTTTCATTCACTGACTCAGGTATCTGCCAAAAATATGTGTTTGTTATACCTCCTTGTATTTCATGCCTTTGTACTTTCACTCTGTTACTGCAGAATGTTGTTGTAGCATATTTGTTAGTCTTGCTCCCTTCTCCATCCCTCATTTCATACTAGAGGGAACATTTTAGCCTTTTAAAGTTACAAGAAAAGAAAGTTGCCAAACCCTCCTTCTCAGCTTTTATTAAATTTATTAGTTATGGTGTACTTAGAATCATATTCCTCTCCTACACTTGAGCTAATAACTTGAAGGGGCTCTACTAGCAGATTTCATAATGCATTTTGGTTTTTGTCTTTTTGTTTTATGTTTTTTTCTTCTAAAATCATACGAGCTCCTCAATAGCATACTTCCTTCTTCTCTTACCACAATTTCATTAATGAGCTTCGTCTGGAGATGTGATTTCTTCTTATATACCGTCTTAAAAAATTGTGCAAATTAAATTCTACTCTAGAAGGAAAAGTACAGTAATGATGATTCAACTGAGAAAATGGGAAAATTTTTTAAGGGTCAGTTGAAGCCGGTCTCAAAGAACTTTCCATTCTTGGAAAGTAGACTTAGCCTAAATTATGATAGTTTTGAAAATATTGCTTTTGGCACATAAGTGTTCATCATTTAAAACTTGCTCCTTAAAAATTCTCATTATCTATTCATCAAAAAATACATCCATGCAAAAGCTTTATTTTTCATCTTGCCTGTTTTTCTGCAGTTTCCATGTATTTTCCAGTTGCTTAAAGTCTACAGGTGCTGGAGGCCTGCTTATAGTTTGACAAGCAGTCTTGAGATCCACCAACAGCTTAAGTCATCAGAGGCTTTTCTGCCTCTTGAAATTAGATTATAGCACCTGATTTAAGAGGTGACTTTCATTCTTACGTGCTACTGAAAAGTTGTCACCTTGTTATGAAATTCCAGTATTTAAAAAATCATTTTCTAGATATGGGATTTCCCATGAGCAGTTTATACAACAATGATTTATAGCTATTTTAGTGGTCTTGAAAGTGTTATCTCAAAAACACTATAAAGATGTTTGTCACTAATTTCCACTGTACCGTATATGCTGTAGTTATGCTCAGGTTTCCCCTATTTCTTCTACTAGACTAATTAAAGCAGATAGCAGTATTTTTTTCCTTAAACAAAATTCAAATCGTGTAAAATATTGCCTCCTGTATTTTCGTGCAATAGAGTTGTAGAATAGCAGTTAAATCCCTCATCTCATGTTCAAGTCAGGACTCTGTCAGGGTCTACTTCAAAATGTCTAACAGCAAAAGCAGTCACTACCTTACTTTAACTGGACTTTTGATTAAGCACATATCTTCAGAAGCATGTCTGCATTTAATAACTTTTAGGTATTTAATTAAAAACATTGGAAGGAGTTTGGATGATTAGTCAGATTCACAAAGGCATTTCTGAATTTTATGATCTTCTAAATGAATGTATGATTTAATCTACGTTGCCTAACAACTTCTGAAGCCCGTATCTCATTTACATGGAAGCCAATGCTTTCAGGCGCATGTAATCAAGATATTTATGTTACTGTGTGAGAGGGCTTTAAGGCTGCTTCATAAAAATGTGCTTGGACTTAGCATTGCTGAGGTTAACAATTGCACCCTTCATCTCTGAGTTAGGTACGTATGATCCCTTTGCAGAGCTTGGGAGAAATAACTACCTAAAGGTAATAAAGTATTTGTAAGAGTCGTATTTATTGGTCTCCCTCCTTCTTGTTCAAAGTCTGGCAGAGAAGGGGTCTAGCTCAGAGTGTGAAGTGCAAGGAGACATTGTGGTCTGTGAACTGCAGTGGATTTGAGCAAAGCCAGGTAGTCCTGGAACTGCCAGGCTGGTGAGCTGTTGGGGGGAGCACTAGATGCACACTTGGTAAGGTGTTCAAAGTTGGGATTGTTATGTGCAAATATGCCCCTGAAATGAGCCAAATCACTCACAGAGCTTTATGGGAACTATGGCACAGTGTAGGGTTTTCTTTTCCCAGCTGCGTTTTCACTTCCATATACAGCTTTGACTTGATTACATTGGAAGTTGTCTAAATTCTGGTGTTGGGATGACTCCATATTTCTTACTAAATGTGAATGACGAGACATCCTTCCTTTTGGATCAATATTAGTGAGGGAAATTCCTTTTCTTATATATGCATCTGTTGCATAGCAAAAAAAAAAAATCAGAATTGCTTACTTTACATGCGCAACAAAAGTAGTACATGTACAGAGAACATGCTTTATGTTCTCTGCAGGTTCAAGAATCTGAATTTTGAAGTTATGTAAAAAACCTAGTTCTGTTTTACAGAGGGTCTTTCCTATTCTGCCACTGGAAAGTTGGGGGTATGAGAGAAAGGGGTACTGAGAAAATAAGGCATAAGTGGCCACAGAGTCATGCAAACAAAAGAACTGAATTAAGGTTGCACTGAACAGGAAATGCCAGATATAAAGACTTTCAGATATTTGTTCTCTTCAGGGCTAATAAAATCCTCTTGGTTGTTTATCATTACTTTTCTGATATTCTTCAAGGAAAAAAGGTCAAAATAATTCCCCGATACATGAAAGCAAACTTTCCCTATCCTAACCCTTGGGCAAGTTTTTAACAGTCTAGAGAAGTAATGATTCAGAAGAACTATTAGTTACTTCACCTCTGCTTATCACAGGCTGTTGCATTTTATTCAGATATTCCTGTACTGAGTCTAGAAACTTGTATTTGACTGAAGTGCACCCTTTGCAAAATAGCAGACATTGATTTGGAGACATCAAAAGGTGGAAAAATTACTCCTTTCTTGTGCAATTTTTCCGCAATAATAATCACCTTAGCTATTAGGAAAAATCTGTCACTGTTTCTGAGTTGAGTTTTCTGGCTTTGACTTTAACGTATCTGTCCTTGTTATGCTTTTCTTTGTAGTCTGAAAGAGCTCTTCAGGGCCTGCTATTTTCTTCCTGTGGTCTTCAGACACTATAATCAAGTCACCTCTTGGTGTTCTTTTTGATAAAATAAATGTGCTGATCTCTTTTGCCTACTTGCAGGAAGGATTTTCTCCATTCCTTCCACTTACTTTTGTGGCAATTTTTATGCATCTATTCCTACTTTTCATAGTATTTTTTTTTTTTTTTCAATATGTACAATTCCAGATATCATCAGTGGTGCCCATAGAAGTAAAATCACATTCTTACTACTCTTTTTCAGACATTTAATGGAAATAAGCCTATTTTAGAATAGATTTGCAATCTCAATGTTCAGTAAGTTTTTGTTCAGTCTTATATTTGTTTCTTCTAGCTAGTGCCCTCATATTTGTGTTGGAAAGGTGCTTTACAGGCTATAGCTTTACGGGCTATAGCTTTACGGGCTATAGCTTTACAGGCTATAATATGAACTACAGGGTGGACTGCCTCTGTTGAGGAGGTTGATCTGGGAGGGTGCAGAAGGTCATCTCTTATGGGTTAATGCCTCCTTGTGCTCTCTGCTTTGATCTTGGAGAAGCTCAAAGTGGATAGAGGGAGTTTGGACCATTGTGGGTCACACCATCAATGTACAGCTGTTGTTGCTGCTTCCCTTTGGCTATCTTTGCTCAGAGATTTCTAATGTTTCACTTGAACAAAGATGTGAGCCTGGGCATAATATCTAGGTGAGAAAAGTTTAGTTTCTTTTCTTTTGCAGCTCTCTTTTCTATGCTTCAAACCATCACTTGCTTTCATTTTATCTGTAAGTTGTAATTAGAGTGGTCTAGAAAAACTGATGCTATTTTTAACATTTTGTGTTGGTCATAGAATAACATTTCTCACGATATTTTAATTAAGAGCAACTTTACATATTGGGCATACTTTGTCAACACTGCTCACATTTTTTTTATTTTTACTTTTTATTTGCACATCAGCATTAAAAGGGCAAATAGATACATTGCTTTGCATGTTCATCACCTGAAACAATCAAATCTTATATTTCCACTCTAAATTAATGGCATATAATGATACCTAGCTGGACACGTCTCCGTGTGTGTTACACGTGCTTATTTTAGTGTGGCCACAAACCTACCAAATATAGGGCTCAAATGGTTTTCAGAATGAAAATGTGCCATTAAATATGATAGTAAAATTAACAACAATTAGCAAAAGTGACTCGTAGGGGTGAAGCATTGCAGAAAGAAGAATTAAGTGTGTCCTTAGGTTAACAGGTTCTCCTTCATCCTGTGTGTCCATAGCAGAGCTGGAGCAGTCCTCCATGCCTGGTTCACAGGCTATCCCCCCAAACTGCCATCGAGACAGAACAAAACAGGTTGCCATCTCAAAAAAATCATTTGTGTAGGCTGAGACTTTTATCAGATGGACAAAACAAGTGTTTCATTTTGATGAAATGAAAGGATGCAGAAAAAATATTGCTATAATATTTTTTTCCCCACTGTGGCATCCTCGTTATACAATACTCATCTTTTACATTAACAGTCACAAAAAAAAAGAGGACGGTGAAAAGCTGATAATAAGAAAGGAAGAGAAATTGCAAAGGAAGGAGAAAAGAAGGGAAACGAATTAAACTTGTATATGCTGGCATTGTAAGGAATTCAAGGAAGTGATGCTATCGTATAAGAGGCACTCTGGCCTGGCAGACATAACAGTTAATGGATTCTTACCAGAAAATGGGATAACTGTTCTTTCCACAAAACAAACCCACAAATCTCACAATCACTGACAGTTATAATAAAAAGTTATAATGACAAGTTATAATAAAAAAGAAACTCAAAATACTTTGAACACTTGCAAATGTAGCAATGATTCTTTCTTGTAGAGGGATTTAAGAAGATAGAATTGAAACCAGCATTCGGCTGACTAAATGTGTTAATATACCTGCTTTTGCCTGTGGTGAAGAGTTCTAACTGCCAGCACAGGTACTGAGAGACTGAGCCAAATGTGCTTACTGTTATTCCAAGGGCCTTGTATGCATGTGCACTTCTGTCAGAAATGATAGAAAATTCCCCTATGTCAAAGCCTGACTGATAAACTGTGACATATTCAAAAGTGCGTAATCGTATTTTGAAGTAATAAAACCTTACTTGTTTTATTCTTCAGGTACACAAAGATGAAGACAGCAACCAACATCTATATTTTCAATCTGGCTATGGCAGATGCGCTAGTTACTACGACTATGCCTTTCCAAAGCACTGAGTACCTGATGAACTCTTGGCCCTTTGGTGATGTGCTGTGTAAAATAGTTATTTCAATTGACTATTATAACATGTTTACCAGCATATTCACACTGACCATGATGAGTGTTGATCGATACATTGCTGTGTGTCACCCTGTGAAGGCTCTGGACTTCCGTACGCCTCTCAAGGCAAAGATAATCAACATCTGCATCTGGCTATTGTCCTCATCTGTTGGTATATCTGCAATAGTTCTTGGAGGTACCAAAGTCAGGGAAGGTAAGTGTGAGCATTCAAAATCTAGTCTTTTTGTTTCTCAAATTACATAAAATGTAGCTCTGAATTTTGATTAAACTTGATTAATTCCTTCTTTGAAAAGTATGGCTAAATTTCGGACATTTTGAAATATATTGTGGAACATTACAGTAAGACATAAATTACTTAAGCTCAGATGCCTTGGCCAACTAAAAGAACAAAACACACTTTGAAGTTTGTCTAGTCTATGCTAGAGTTAGACCATAAAAACCTACTAGAAGACAGCAGGGGGAAATCCGGAATTTGCTAAAGATCAATTTAGGATAAAAAATGTCAGCTTAAGGTGTTTTTTGTAGGTGTTGTGAGATTAGTTCTGATGAAATTCCAAGAGCAGAAACTAGATTGCTTGTTATCAGTATTAATATTAAAACTATCATTAGTATTAAGACTTGTGAGCTTATTATCAATAAGCTATTTCACAGAACTTGATGGCATGGTGAAGAAAGGAAAAGTCAGTAGCTGGACAGAAAAAATTACACTAAGTGTCTCAAACTCTTGTTTATAAAGGAATGGGGATAGAAACTTGGAAAAGCTGAGAATAAGGATCAATAAGGATCAGCGGAGGGACAGGGAATACAGACCATGACAGGGGAGCACCTGCAAGAACATGAAGCCAGTGAGCTCTGTATGCAGATTATCTGTAGGCTTTGCTTGAAATTTATAATCCATAAAGGACTGTGCATTTAGCCCCTGTAACTAATGACTCATTACCAAAACTGCCTTGCTATGGGGATAAACTTATTTTGAAAGCCCCTTAAGAAGGAAAGGGGAGAAACATTCTCACACACATGTATACTTCATACCTACAGGCACAACTGCAGTGCAGGAGCACTTCAGTGTCTTCAGAAGTCCTGAGGACTCTAACGATGTCCTTGGGTTGGGACCATCTTATTAATGGATGGCTTAGTAAAGTACAAGACATGTAAATTTATTTGCTGGTAGTCTTTTTTGAGATGTAAATAATAATTTGAAAAATTATTAATAATTTTATGAATTAGCAATCTTTTCTATTGAAAGGTTTCACTTCGCATAAGGACACTGGTTTGTCCGTCAGAGGCAATAAATTCTGCACATTAAACTGTTTGTCATGGACCAGTGCAAACTAAACATTTCAGTAACAGCTGCTCAAGGGCTTACTGATTTGGCTGAAGAAGCATAGATTTTGTTCTTGCTGTTGGCCTTCTGGTGGGTAGGTGGCAGGAGAGTCCTCTACAAGCTCTTCTTTCAGCCCTTTGGAGGATCAAGTGTCCCGATCTGCAATGCCGTAACTCTCCCCAGTGAAGTTTGGACAGGCTGTATAAAACAATGTCTCACTTGAGAAACATTAACTTCCAGGCATCTTCATTTGGGAAGAATGGTTGTCTCTCTACATATTAGATATTAGCCATGGGACATTGTTTTGGTCCAGTGTTTTGTTGCAGAATGCTTGACTAGCAGAATATTCCTGTCATTCACTGTATACATTGAATTTAGATCAAGGGGCTGCTCTCAGGCCAGCGATGATTAAATGCCTCTGCCACACCACATGTCAGGCAGCCTTTTTTTCCCCTGTTGAAACAGAGACTAGTAATGCCACAGCTCAGCTGGGCCAGAGAGAGTTGGAAATTATTAGCAAATGCTTGTCAGTCCCCACTGTTCAGCTCTGCTTGTCTGATCTAAGGTCTCCCTTGAGCATCTAGTACCTATTATCTTGTCTAGTGTGCTCATGAATTGCGCTGATAAATGCTGAAGGGGAAAAGCAAGGATCCTGCCTATACTTGACAGCTGAAGCTTAGGACTGAAACTTTATGTTATGTTGAACAAAATAGTTGATCTTTACATGATACAGGGCCTCCGCTGTATTCAAATTTAATCAACAGCTATACATCAAGTGTAAAGTGATCATATTTAAGGTTCTCAACCCATGCTCAGTTAGTATGTTGTGTACTCACAGTACAGGATTCCTCCTAGTGATGTGCTTCTGGATATATTTTCCCTGAAGAATAAAATTTACATCTGTGTAAATGGTCCCTCTATGGAGTTAACAGAGCTTTTCCTGCTGAAGAATCATTAACTTTAAAAAAATAAATAAACCAGAGATGCTATTAGTATTCCCTGTAGTAGTACAAAGACTCCATTTGAATACAGAGGAATATGAATGCCTAAAGATGACGCAATTAATAATGCAACTAACAGAAATATATGCCCTATGTCAAGATTAAGATTAATCTTAAATGGCAGCTCATCAAGCACTTTAAAAAATATATTTCCAGCAGCATAGCATGTAGGCTGGAGTATTTTTCCTGAAAGATATCAATATATTTGGAATATCTGGCTTTCAGAGTAGAGAAGCTCAGCATGAAATTTCAAGTACTCAGTTTGTGACACTGTACTTAGTTCTGCATCTTTTCAGGAAAGAGGAATACAATATAAATTGCATTTTAATATCGTCTAATGTTCCTGAAAATTATTATGATATTATGCAGTAAGACAGTAATCCTTGTTGACTATTTGCTTTTTGCAAACTGAAAAATATAAGTGGGTTCTGTACAATTCATAGCATTATGCATATAGACTGAAACACAGGAATATTAGTGAATTTAGAATGAGATTTTCCATAGAAGGCAAACTGTAATGAGATATATGACAATCAATACATTTGTATTAGATAATTTGGCATTCTAAAATTCCATTGCCAACTACAAATAAAAAGGTAGCAAGCATGACTTAATTATTTTGATAAATATATGAAATTACGTCAGTAGATCTGACAGAAGAGACAGTTTCCACTGGGAGGGGGTTTCAGTGAGTAACTGGATGTGGTCCAGAGCAGCCATCTCTGATCAAACCTCACTTTTATCCACAAGGCCCATTGGGCTGCAGCTTTACTAGCCTAGATATTATAGCTTCATCCTGATTTATTGCTGCTGCTAGACCATGACCTACTACAAATAACTACAAACAACTTCTTTGAAGATGACTGTTGATATTTCTAGAATAAAATCATGTGAATGCAGCTACATTTACGAAAACCTAGATCATGAAGAATTTAGAAAAGTTGACTGACTGTCAAAACCGCATTAAGTCATGCTTGTACTGTCAGCTTAGCAACCTCCTTCAGGATTGAAATATAATCCTTTTCACTTTTCAGCTTTCAAAGTCATCCATTAGTTGTTATATTTTTTGAAATGAAACCACAAAATGTTTAGTTTTGATTTCAACTTTTTTATTTGTATGTTTTAGCATATCACCCAGTAACAGCTTTCTGATATCTAACTGCAGAAATGTTTGTATGATGCCATAACAATAACTTCCCCCCAGCTGTTTTTCAAAACAAAGTATTTGCAATATCATCTTCATTTGTGGAGCATTTCAGTAGCAGGGAAATATGTTTTGATGGAATTTTCTGACTGGTTTTGCTGGAGACAGATATTAAAGAAGTGATGTGCAAGAGTACACTCCATCTTTAGATTCAATAAAAGCCAATACATAAGTATTTGTAGAGGAATGACAAAGTCAGTAGGGAAAATGAAAAAATCCAAAGAACAATGCAGTGCTCAAGAGGATAAAACATAAACTATAATTCAGAGTGAAAAATCCCTGTTACCTTGACTTGTCTGCAGTAAAGTTTAACAGCCAATAGTAGTTGTAAATTTACTCCTTCCCTTGCCTTGCCATTTATCTTGGTTTTGGTTTTCTGTAGGGTTTATATGCTAAGAGGATTCAATGAGGTCAGCAAATGAAACCTCAAATGTTTCATTTCTTAGCAGTCTCCTCTCAGATGGAATATTTCTGGGACTTCAAACTGAGTGACAGCCTATGACTCTGAATCCCAGCATGGGCAATCAGAAGGGAGTGTGCTGGTGTCAGGGGCTCAGATACTGGAGTCTCTACGCAGGCTGAAGTTTCAATGATATGATCTCAAAAACAGCAGCTTCCATTTGACTCCATGCACACACATATATTATTTAACTGAAAAGAAGCTATTTTCAGGAAATAAGTTTTTCTGAATGCAAGCACTTACATGTATTCCATTTACACTGAAGAGGGCACATGGGAAAAGATTATTACACAATTATCATATATTGGCAAAATCTTCCTACGATCAAGACGTCATTCGGCTCCCACCATTCATGATACCAAAAATCTGTCTCCACCCACAGATAAGAACATATGCAGTTTGACAATAATTATGAGATTTCTACTTTGTTGAATATGGTACTCATTCTGCCTTTAAATGTCAATGAGATTCAGATGGAAGCATCTTTCTAAATTTTGGTTTTGTCTTCTGTAGTTTTAGATCTTCCCATGGGAAACAAATTTTATACAGTGTTATGCATCTTAAAAAGCCCGTATCTCAATAATTTCTGGAGACAGCGGCATATAACCAGTTTCAATGGTATCGAAAGTTTTTCTTGGAGTAATGTAATGATAACTCTGTTTATTAATATCACATTACATGATAATCATTTTGCCTAGCTTACGCTATGATGATTAGATTATTTAGGATAATAATGAAGCAATTTTCTTTTTGCTTCTTTCATTCCCAGATACTGCTAGCACTGAATGCTCCTTGCAGTTCCCAGACAGAGATTACATGTGGTGGGACATCTTCATGAAAATCTGTGTCTTTGTCTTTGCATTTGTTATTCCAGTTCTCATTATAATTGTTTGCTATACTCTGATGATCCTGCGCCTTAAAAGTGTACGGCTTCTCTCAGGGTCTCGAGAAAAAGATCGAAACCTGCGCCGCATTACCAGGTTGGTTCTTGTGGTCGTGGCAGTTTTTATTATCTGTTGGACTCCTATTCACATTTTTGTGCTGGTTGAAGCCTTAGGGGATGTGTCCCACAGTACTGCTGCTATATCCAGCTATTATTTCTGTATTGCTTTGGGTTACACCAACAGCAGCCTCAATCCGATCCTTTATGCTTTTCTGGATGAAAACTTCAAGAGATGTTTTAAGGACTTCTGCTTCCCCTTTAAGATGAGGATGGACAGGCAGACCACCAGCAGGGTCAGAAACACTGTGCAAGACCCAGCTTATATGAGGGAAGCAGATGGGACAAACAAACCTCTATGACTAGTCGTGGAAATGTCATCTTACTGTCCTCAAGAGAGAGAAGAGTCCAACGACCTAGGACTGACGCAGATTACGACTACAGTTTGAACTAGACTCACCCAGAAAAAAGTTTCTGGAGTATTTCAGAAATCCTAGTAGTTGGAACTAAAGCAAGTTTGTTATCAAGAAACAAGAACCTCCAGAAAATAAGATCAAATGAAAAGGACTTGGCTGATGGTCAGGTTTTGGCACCATGTTTGCTGTACTTGAGCAGGTACTAATACATGCTTTTGGAAAGACAGGAGATGATAGTGTTGTACCAGCTTATTCTGGATAAGGGAAGTTCTGTCCTTTCTCTTTACAACGTATAAGGTTATATTAAGTGACATTTGGTCATAACACTGAGTTATGCCAGAAACTTCTGCCCCAGTGACGATTGCTTCTTAGCTATGTAGTTTGACAACTGATTTGTCATACTCTTTTACAGTGAAGAGTGTTTAGGCTTCTACAGAACAATGCCAGAGCTAAAATCAATATTGTCATCAACTAATATATCTGTAACAGTCGTTTGTGCTGTGGAAATCCAATTTAAGCATGATCTGCCTACACACCAAAGTGATTTTATTGTATCTGTGTATGGTAAAGCATTTTGGCATTTAAAAATGTTGGGATTTAAGGAGAACTGTTAGTGTAGTTTTAGCACATATTCAGTCATCTGTGTGTAATATTTTCTATGTGTTATTTTCTAAGATGATTGTATACTTATTGGTTGTGAGTCATGTAATATGCATTTTCAGAGTGTACTTTGAACAAGAGGCTAGAGAACTTCAAATATTTCACTTGTTGCAGAACTGATTGAAAACTGCCACATTCACAACATGGAGTAAAATAACCAAA
Organism: Psilopsiagon aymara; assembly: GCA_024733675.1. Classification (NCBI taxonomy): domain Eukaryota; kingdom Metazoa; phylum Chordata; class Aves; order Psittaciformes; family Psittacidae; genus Psilopsiagon; species Psilopsiagon aymara. Next base: position 27,214 of record JANRGW010030862.1, on the reverse strand, counting down.
TTCCATTTTCAATAAAGGAAACAAACATAAAAATAATACTGTACTTCTTTTTCTGGACAATTTGTAAGCAGATAAAACTAAGTATTTGATGAATTAGAAACAAGTGAATAAGCACATGGATTAACTGTATTGATGCAAATGAAGTGAAGATTAAATATACTGGTTGCTTTAGTGACACTTGATTGGAAAGGTTCCTATTTTATTGGTGATGATGTATTTTCTTGGATGCAGACATATGAATTTAATATATTTATCTTTTTCCTATGAAGATGGAGATGCCAAGGCACAGCTGCACTAATTACTGGCTTGCTGAAGGTAAGTTTATGGCAAAACTGAGCCTAACTTTTAGTCTGTAGTCTTTTATCTTTTAACTCTTATATGTTACAACCCCCACCACTGCTACTGCTGAAGTTTGGAGGAAAGTTCTCATTATCTTCACTGGGAACAGACCTGGGCACCAGACATCTTCCTGGTAAAGAGTCATGAATGAGGTGGGTGCTTTCATTACATGGCAAATTTTCTCAGAAACACAGTCTGGTTTAGTCCTACTGGACCAGAAATCCTTTATGCACACCAACATAAATCAGGAGATTTCCTCTTAAAACCATAGAACGGTTAGGGTTATGATCACCCAGCTAAGATCATCTAGTTCCAATCCCCCTGCTGTGAGCAGGGACACCTCATGCTATACCATGTTGTCCAGGGCCTCATCCAACCTGGCCTTGCCAGGGATGGAGCATTCATAACTTCCTCGGGCAACGCATTCCAGTGCCTCACCACCCTTGCAGTGAATGATTTCTTCCTAATATATAAGCTAAACCTCCCCTGTTTAAATTTTAACCCATTACCCCTTGTCCTGTCACTATAGTCCCTGATGAAAAGACCCTTTCTAGCATTCCTATAGGCCCCGTTCAGATACTGGAAGGCTGCTATGAGGTCTCCATGCAGCCTTCTCTTCTCCAGGCTGAACAGCCCCAACTTTCTCAT
>JANRGW010030862.1:0-26170 GCA_024733675.1 Psilopsiagon aymara | reverse complement strand
AGTGAGGTCTCACGAGAGCAGAGTAGAGGGGCAGGATCACCTCCCTCGACCTACTGGTCACACTCCTTTTGATGCAGACCAGGACATGGCTGGTTTTCTAGGCTGCGGGTGCACACTGCAGGCAGTAGCTTGCAGTAGCTGACAGCTTGTAGCTGGCAGTACAGTTCCAATGGAAATGCTGCAGAGATTCAACCCCTTACATAACTTGCACATCCTTTATTTTTAAAACAGCCATGTATATCAAATGTTTTTATATCAGGCTGATAAAATCGGTGTTTCTACATTTATCTTGTGGTACCAAACCAATCCTAAACTGTCAGGGGTGCTCACAGCCTTTCAGTGTTGCTGCTGCGTGAAGCAGAGCTGTAAGAGTCAAGTCATATAATCTGGTGCTCCACAACCAGATGCTCTATTGCAACTATCATTGCTAATGAAAATATTCAAGATAATCCTTTCTGGACAAATCTAACACTTTCTGATTGTTTCTAAATGATGAGTGAATAGCTGACCTCAGGATACTTTCTACATAATGAGTGAATAGCTGACCTCAGGATACTTGATGAATGGTGCTAACACAACTGATTGAGTGTAACTTCCTAATTTATCCCTCTTTCTTTCTTTTATATGCATACACTTTTCTAAATGAAGTTCTGACCTTTAAATGGTCATGAAAAGAGAATGTTTAAGGTTAAAATTGCCAATACAAGGTATTTATCAAGTTAGGAGCAAAGCAACTGTGACAGAACTAAGCTCTAATGAATTATTTTAATTTCAAATAACCTGTATTCTTGTCATGGTTTACCATTTGCATATGTATATCTGTGTTTTAATAGAATTATTACTCTACAGATTAGTGCAGTGCCCTGCATTGTAATGAAAAATCAGTATTCTTAATTTGTAAAAAGGAGTTTTATATTTACCTTTTTTTATGTGTGTGTGATTATGTTTTCAGTAAGAAGATCATCTTCCCTATCAAGGATGTGGAAAATATGAGATCCTAGCAATTTCTCTGTGCTATAGAAATCTCAGGCCTGAAAAGTGATATAAAAATATGCTCTAAAGATTTATTTTTTTCAAGGAACATTGACAGCCAAATTAGTCTGGATGAAGCAGAAATGAATCTTGGAGGTTTTCTTGTCAAATTAGCAGCTTACCACACTTTGTTGAACAGCAAAGGAAAGTTGGCCAAACTTTTTTTAATAGCTGACAAAGCATATTAAAAAATAATGTAATATTTTTGATCACTGAATCTACTTCTAGAAGATTAAATTCCCATTGCTTTTTCAGCAGTTCCCAGACTGGAATGACTAACAAGCAAACTCAATTATTCTCACAGAACCATGTATGATGACTCTGAGAATCTGTATTTAAGCCTTGAAAGCACATCACTTTCAGTGTAACTCAAGACAAATTATTTGCCTTTGCACCTGTGTAGCCATCTATCTCCAAGAGGCACAAGAGAAGGGATGAGAGCTGCCTGGTTGAAGTGCTGAGTAAGGAATGGGGCTACAGAACAAGTTTTGCTGTCCCATGGGTCTTGGAGGAAGGGAACTTTGTAGCAATAAGACAAAGTGTAATGGGTTTAAATTAAAACAGGGGAAGTTTAGTTTAGATATAAGGAAGAAGTTCTTTACTGTAAGGGTGGTGAGGCTCTGGAACAGGTTGCCTCAAAGAAGTGGTAAATACTCCATTCTTGGCAGTGTTCAAGGCTGGGTTGGACAGAGCCTTGGGCGACATGGTGAGGGCATTAGAACTAGATGACCTTAAGGTCCTTTCCAATCCTAACCATTCTATAATTCTATGATTCTAACACAGAACAGACATGAGCAGGCAGCCTGGGGATCAGGTATACTTGATGAAACCATTCTCGCTTCTCTTCGTTTTGGGAAGTTCCAAAAATTTGGTATTGCAAAAGTACGGTATGTGACCATTTGACCTCCTTATGGGGTTAATTTTCAGCCAACTAGTGTGAACATTAGAGTGTCACATTCTATGGTCCCTGCTTCTTTTCATTTAAGTATCTTTTTGCATGAAAAACATTCCAGATGCTCTGGTTCAGTGCTTTTGTCTCTGCTTTAGAGATTCATGTTTGATAGTCAGACTTCATTATAAAATGCTGAAAGGCCATTTTTTTCTGTTTGTAGCTGTTGTAGTCAGCTAGACAACTTCTACATGTACTAGCTTTCAGCTTGATCTGTTGGTAGAAACTGGTTTCCTCTTAAGCAGCCCTGACTATGATAGGAATAGCAGCAACACATTTTTGGGGGAGTAATGAACTAGTGAAACAATAGAAGGAAAAAAAGGAAGTGGAGCAAATCTGATTTGCCTCACAGAATGATGAAGACTGCTCAAAAAAACCCCAACAACCGAACAACCCGAAAAGCAAGATACAAAGATACAGTTAGTCTTTCATTTCTATACTCTCTGCAAAAGACTGCAGATTTTTCTTCCCTTTTCTTTTTCTATCCCTCCTCACCCTTTCCCTCAAACAACAGATGTGGGATATTGTCAAGAAAACACATTACTCTGGACTGCTGGTTTCAAAGCGTTGGTTTGAAGGCTGATTAGTGTTGCTGTCTGCTAAGGCTTGGTTACTCATTATGCACACTAATAAAAGGCTCAATGGACACAGAAATGACCATCAGTGAGAATATCCTTGATTCCCCTTTCCCACCTCCTCACAGAAACATATTTTTGATTTGCTAGAATTTTATTGTAGCTTTAAATGCTTGTTGTGATGCCTAAAGGACAGAACTCCAAGGTGGAGGCTGTGTGGTAAAGAGATGGCACAGCATGAATGAAAATTCATCTGAAATGTATGAAATAGTGAGAGCAGCAGATGACAGAGAACTGATGCTCAGATGCAGAGAAACTCCAAGCCTAGTGGAGTAGCAATATCACAACATACTGAGAAATTTGGAGGAAAATTTAAAGAGAAATTTTTGTCCTGTGAAAGACAAAGGAAAAACTCTGATTCAGTGCAGTCCCTCTCTCGCTGTTGGTAAATGAATGTCTTATTTTCAGAAGACACTCAAGGGTGACTGTGCTTGATTTGTTTATTTCCAATATCTTATCAATTCTTAATCAAACATAACACTTGTAAATCTGTTCTTTTTTTTTTTTTCCATTGGGATATTTTCTTCAGCAAAGTTTGGATTCAGCAGAACTGATAATTTGCCTAATCTGTCAATTAAAGAAATTCATTTTGCCTGGATAATATCAAAGTGCTTAATTTTTTTACTGTATCTTGCAGGTGTGTAGTTTAATATAGTGAATACATCTATTAGCTGCCAGAATGACAATCTGAAAGGAGATGTTTCAACTGGCTGAATCGAAGTATTTTGGCTTGGTTTGTTTTGTGAAAAAGTCCTGGAAGTTTGATTTCTTGTCTTGTTCAGATTTTCCCAAGAGAAAGTTTCAGAATTTGTCACAAAACAGGGAATTTGACTTGTTATAGTCTTTGCATTACCTTTACCTCTCAGCAAAAGGACCTGGCTGCTATGTGTGTGACAGCAGCCACTAGCAGAAGACCATGGGAAACATGGAGAGGAGAAGACCTCCCTGAGTAGATAACAGCTTGCCTGTTTGGGTATAAAACCAGGGCAGCAGCGTCTGTATAATGCTGCTCAAAAAGCAGAACTTACTGCAGCTCAGCCAACTGAATAAATATGCAGGATGTGACTTTGAAGTATGTGAATTTTTCAGCTTGTGCTTTCATTAGCTAAATTCAGATTACCAAGGAAGGGAGTGGGGTAGGCCACACTACATTCAGTTGTAAATGCACGTTGAGATGGGGTAAGGATGATCTGTCACAAAGCAGAAGAATAAAGATGAAGATTTTGAAATTGAACACAAGTGCAAAACTCATAAAAGTACTTTAATGCATATAGCACATATTGCTACCACAGAAAATTCAAGGCCATGGCTTAGTCACAATCAAAAGAATTATTTATGTAGTTGAATCAGAAAGTTATGAGGATGAAAACTTTCAAGTTTTCAATCACCATTTCAGGTATTAAAATAACACTAACCCTGGAAGGAGTATAGCACAATTACCAGGTATTCAGGACACATAACACATATCAACACAAGGGAAGCTGGTGTCTAGCTTTGTTCCAAGTGCCTGCTCAGTGCAGCAGGGTATTTGGTAGATACCTTCCCAGATTCTCTGGGAAGTTTTACAAGGAATTAGGTTTAACTAGTGTCTGCAGGGAAGGGAAACTAGTTGCAAGAGGCAGCTTTTCCTTAGGGCTGAGAGATACTACAATTTTAAAATGGAATCTAAAATGAGAGCTCAGAAAAAGAATAGTCAAGGATGTACTTTGGTGTACGTACCAAGGCGTTCGGTATCTGCTGAATAGTAGAGAGATGCTATTTGAGGAAGCTAAAAAGAGAAAAATATATTTTCATAAAGTAAATTCAGGGGAATAAAGAAACACAGCAATGTTTGACCAACCAGATAATTTTAATAGCTAATAATATTTTCCTTATATGCTTATGTCCTGTGCTTTGATCTATATACAACTTTTAAAAACCTTGTTACCATAATGCCAATGCTCTGCTATGTGTGACACAATCTAATCGTGAAAAATAAGATGTGAAAACTACATTTTCCCCTCCAGTATCTGCAACAGTGCTTTGCATGTGTGACATGGGCATAATTGACAAAATAACCCTGTTTTCAGACGGCACACGTTTTGTCAGTATCTTCAAAATCAATGCAAATATTTGCTGCAGATTACTCATGTGTTTGATTACAATGTAACTGGGAATATAAGCAGTTTCTTGCCTCCTGCTGCATTCGTATGATGTGTAAACAGCAGAGTATATTGCTCAGTATTTCTTCATACCATATTTGATGGAAGCATCTCAAGAGGTGAAACATTTTTATTGTGATTGCGACCAATATGCTAAGAATTAAACTTTCTCAGAAAGCGGGTAGGTATGACTACATCAAGGAGGCAGAAGATCAAGATTTTTTTGTCTGCATGATTTATTATGTTTTCAGTCCTAATTAGAAACTTTGGGGACCTTGCCACATATGCCTCCTAAACAGAGATTTGATGGCTTTGGGCATGTCCTTCAGGTAGATCAGGACTGTGAGGCAACTGATAATTAGAAAGCTAAGATTTAGCATGGGTTTCTGCATGCTGTAGAGAGCCTTGTCTTCAAGTTGATGCTGTTATTACAGCATTATTTTCACCTGCTTGAACACTAAATGGTGTCAGCTGCAACCTGCACTTCATGTTGAGGCCCAAAATGCAATTGGAAGTTTCCAAGACACAGCTGTCAGGCAAAAGCATGAATTAGGCAAGGAGTTGCCTGGGTTGGGCACAGGCTTGGCACTCTATTCAATCATCCTATGATTCTATGATTCACATACAAAGCAAAAATTTGGACACATGGAAAACTTCAAGAACACATATATACCTAGAAGTTTCTGTAATGTTAAATGGCAGCTGGGCATGGTATAGAAAGTATGCTGCTGGCATACAAAATTCTGTTAAATTCTACCTCTTCTTCAAAGAGAAGAGGAACTTTCTCTTCACAAGCTTTGTACTCAAAGTAATTGTTCTGCGCATGACAGAAACCTTATCTCTGATTTCACTCTGATAAATGAATTTTAAACAAAATAAAATACAGCTATGTCACATAGACCTAATTATAACCCCATGAACATCACAGCTGCAACTCAAATCCCATTAACATCAGATGAGTAATACAGTGCTCTTTTTACGAACTTACAAGCTTAACTCTTCATACCAGTTCTGGCCAGAAGTAGACAAATTATGAATATTACCCATTCAAGTAATATTAATTGGTGTCATATACACAATATGTCAGATTACGTTCCCTCATACAACCACTGTGCAACATATGTATAAGATTCTCTTTTTTATTATTTCTTAACCAGTGTAGGAAAAGGTTTTATGAAGGTTTAATAAAGGAATATTTCTCATTTATATGGCTTTAAAAATAATTCAGAGGGTAGGACAAGCATCATGTTCTTCTCCAGGAAGCATTTTGGTCGCATCAAACAGCACAGAGCTTACAAATAAATTATAATAATAAAAATATACATTTTTACAGCCTTCTTCCTTTGGAGGGATCCCAAGGTACTTTACGAAATACATAGGGTAAGTGTAAATGTATTTTCTGCTAAAGAAATGCAGCAAGATGTTTGGCTGTAGAGAGAAGTGAAAAGATCTTTTGGCTTAAATTTAAAGCCAGAGAATTTCAGGTAGGTGAACAGCCAAACTTATAACTAGCCATCCCCTTTACAGGAAATGGTACGGTTTTGCAGAAAACAAGCAGAGAGGGTTTCCAGCTGGTCTGATGTTCTTTGTAGCAGAGGCATTCATAAAAAGCAAATGGGGGCTCATAAGAGGAGAAATGGATTGATTTGACCAAATCCAAAAGAAATCAGTCAAGACACAGGACTTAAGGACAAGCTGGTTAGATCAAAGGGCATGAAAAGGGCCCACAGAGAGGAATCGCTGGCAGCACAGGCAGCTCTGAAGCAGGACTTTTATTCACAGAGCACCTCCTGTTCGACCAACAAAAACTGTGTCCAGAAGATATTCAGTCCCTCAGATGGCACTTTGAGGACATCCTGTTTTATGGGATAACTGTATCTTGTTAAGACAATTCAAAGGCAGAGGCACCTACAGAGGTATTGATGAAGTGGCATCTTCTGGCCTTGTGCCCACCACAGGAAATGAAGCTGAAAACCTTGGATTTTACTTCTTCTTACACAAAAGCTTTAATTCCTATGCTCTGTTTGAGTGAGAATGAGTTTCAGTGTTGAGAAGCTGATACAGTTAGAAGCACCTTGGGTACATGATACTGCCATTCTCAGGTAAGAAAATGGAGTAATAACATTTGCATCCTGATAATCATCAAGTTTTCAGTACAGGCTTTTGCTTTACTTTTGATACTTTAATCCACTTTGCCTTGTCCTTTGCTACCATATTGTTCATTGACTCTATAAAGCTGCTGTTGAGTTTATTTAACCACTAGAATTAAGATTTCCTGAAGGACTGCACCCTCTGTAAGGGACCCACACTGGAGCAGCTCAAGAAGAACTGCAGCCCATAGGAAGTGGAGGAGTTCATGGAGGACTGTCTCCCATGGGAGGATCCCAGAATGGAGCAGGGGGAGAGTGTGAGGAGTCCTCCCCTGAGGAGGAAGGGGAGGCAGAGGCAGCATGTGATGAACTGACCACAACCCCCATTCACCATCACTCAGTGCTGCTGGGGGGTACAGGTAGAGAATTTCAGAGTAATGTTAAGCCCTGGAAGAAGGAATGGGGAGAGTAAGGTGTTTCTTAGGTTTGGTTTTATTTCTTATTGTCTGACTATGATTTTACTGTTAATAAATTAAATCAATTGACCTAAGTCAAATCTGTTTTGCCCATGAGAGTAACTAGCGAGGGATCTCTCCCTTCCCTTATCTCGACCCACAAACCTTTCACTGTACTTTCTCTCCTGTGTCCTGCTGAGGAGAGGAGTCATAGAGCAGCTCTGGTGCACACATGACATCCAAACAGGGTCAGCCCACCACAGACACTTAGCTGTTTACCAGCTATGGCACTGCATGGTTGAGAGCATATTCCACGCTAGGAGATGATATAGGAAAGACCAGGAACAGGCCACAGCATTCACACATCTGATCTGTTGCTGCCAATCCACTCTTTGATAAACACTTATTTTTGGAATAAACCACAAAGTTTGAACTATTTTAGCTTCACCACCTACTTTTATTACCCTTAAAGGCTTGGAATAAACTCAGGCATGGCCTAGAGGGCCATCATGTTAGAGTGATTGCTTGAGGGAAGAGATCCTCATGAGATGAGTGTTGCAGAATGACCTTTCTTCCCCTTGGAAACACAAACCTTGAGAAAAATCTTTCAGTGAGAAAAATATTTGTGGGTTATAATGACATTAACAGCTTTTAATGAATTTGCAAACTGTCTTGTGGCTTGGTTTGATAGGAACATTTCACACATTCTGAATGCTTCAGCCTTGCAGGAGCCCTCTGAGGTATAAAATGAATCATCGCTTTAATAAATAGAGGAAAGAAATGGATATTTGCTGCTTAGCAGGGTTGGAGTTGGCAGATGAGGAAAACTACCTTATGTATTAATACAACTGATCCGAATATGGGATTCCTGTCAGAAAAGTATTATGATGGAGGGATGGGAAAAGAGAGAATAGGAAAACAGCCTGTTTTTCTTCTTTTCTGGGGAAAATTAGCATATTGCTGGTGGCCTGGCACTTTGATCCCTGAAGAGGCTGATAGTGGGTAGATGTTCTTGGAGCAGGGAGGAAATAGCTTGGTAACTAGTAGTTGCTCAAGGAGCTAAACTGGCATCATGAACAGCTTTCTGCTTGTGGCATGTGGCTATGGCTTATGGTCACAGGCATATTAGCTATCTTACTAGCAAAACTCAGGTAAGTAGCTTTAATTTAAAAATCTGCACCTCCTGGAAAGAGCAAGGGAAGGCAAACAAAAAAATACTAATATTTATTTCTATTCTGTGTTAGTTTTTATATTGCATTCACAGCAATTACTTATAAAGCTAAGAGAAATTATTTGAATGTAGAAGGTGTTGACTTTGAAGGAAAAGGATGAAATGATATCTCTGAGTAAGATGAGTTTATTAACAGAACTCTAATGGCATCCTGGCTGCGTTAGGTCAAGTGTCAGCAGGTCAAGTGAAGTGATCCTTCACCTCTTCTCAGCACTGGTGAGACACACCTGGAGTGCTGCATAGAGGCATGGACTCCCCAGTACAATGGACATGGAGAGTCCAGTGAAGGAACACAAAGGTGATTATGGGGCTGAAACATCTTTCTTATGAGGAAAGGCTCAGAGAGCTGGGACTGTTTAGCCCAGACATGAGAAAGCTCAGAGGGATCTTAGCAGTGTATATAAATACCTGAAGGGAGAGTGCAAAGAGGATAGAGCCAAGCTCTTTTCTGTGGCGCCTACTGCCAGGATGAGAGGCAATGGACACAAACTGTTTCCCTGAATACCAGCAAATACATTTGTACCATGAGAGTGACTAAGCACTGACACAGGCTGCTCAGAGAAGCTGTGGAGTCTTTACCCTGCAGGTATTCAACAGCCATCTGGACATGGTCCAGGTGCAAACCTATCCTTTCCCATACTTTCAGTGTGAAGGCTCTTTACAGCTGTTTTTCTCAGCAACCTATTATTGCTGTAGCTACCTGTACTAGAAAAGCAGCATATGATATCATGCTTCAAAATATTTACCAGTGGTGATAAAGTCAATGAGAAACTAAGGAGTTAAATGTGAGTTTAATATGTAGTTGTTCCATTAAATCTGGGTTCAGATGTGTTGTGTTCCCTCTGCCAAGTCAGTTGTCACTGTCTCTGGTAGAAGTACACTGATCTTGCTAGAGCAACAGTCCAGTTCAGTATGGTTGATCATACAAACTTTGTACCTTATCAATTAAGTCTTCTCCAGTTCAGCATTCTTCATTGTCCACAGTGGAGATAGAAATGTTTGTGTAGCAAGTGTAAAGTCAACTCCCTTGGTAGACATGCAAAAATGGGCAGATAAGGAAGGGCTTCTATTGTGAGCTATATCCAGAAATTTCCAACTTAATAAAATAAATTTGATGCTTTAGAGCTTCCTAGAAATTCCCATAACACTTTTCCCATTGTCAGTAATCTCTTCCTTTCTTTTTCTTCTCAACAGATACCTGTTTCTGTTTATTTCCACTCCTTATGGATCAGGTTTATGCAGTGAAACCAAGCCTTGCATGAAAAAACGCTTAAATGCTATTCTTGTTTTCCAAGTCTGATAAATGTTCTTTTTCTGATTTTCAATTTTCTGGCTGACAGCTTGCCAGAAACTTTCTTCAGTGAACACTAGCTTATTGCTAATTATGACAGCTGACAGAAAGAGTTCCTGCCTATGCTTTCATTTTTGTAAACAGTGAACAAAGCTCACCACATCCCAGTAATCAGCATACATTGATGCACTAGGATGCAACCATGAGAGCCATACTTGTCACAAGGAAGTATTGTTTTATCAAGACTGAAATCCTTTGTAAATGCATTAGCTCTGAGGAAACATCTCTAGGGCAGATTTCTTAGGAAAGAGTGTAATTTTTAGTGGAAATAAACAAAACAGTCTCCAGAAAGGCTGCAGTTCAGGTGCAGTTTGCTTACTGAGGAAGCAGGAGACGCAGTTTAGCATGGCTAGAGGGATATTCAGGGACTGTAATGTGGATGTCTCATGGCTTAGTTAGCAGTTTCATCCCTGGACTAAATGAAATCTTTTGGCAGTCACTTTCCAGCTGTGCAAACTTCTCTGGACAAACGTGAGACCCAGGGTTGGCTCATGCCATGGGAGAGATGACCAGCATGGAAGGGCTTGAGACAAGCAATGTTACTGCAAGGGGCTATGAAGGCAGGGCACTCAGCCTTATTGCTGGGTTTTCTCAAAAGTGGTCCCTGCCCAGGCAGTGTCAAACCTGCTGTGTTAGATCCAGATACCCCAGGGGACATCTCATGTGGAGCAGCCATGAGATGAGGCCGTGACACTGCACTAAAGAAGTGGGATATATCTTTGCTTGAGGAAGAGTGCAAGATGGAAGCCAGCTGTGTGAGTGACTTGCCAAGTGTGAGAGGCTTGCAGGTCAGTCTTTGAAGATTTCTTTCTCTCCCTGAATGTTTTCAAGTGGTCTTGGTTTTGTTGCTACACATTGAATTCTTGTTTCTCAGACAGCCTGGGCAACTGCTTTCAGTTGGAAAGAGATTTGTCCTTTTTTTACAGTTCTTTATTTCCTAACACACTGCTTTGTTAGTAGTGTAGTTCATGTAGGCAATGCCCTGAGCTGAGATTTGGTGATTTTTGTCATAGAAACATTGAATGGTGTGGGTTGGAAGGGACTTTAAAGATCATTTGGTTCCAACCCCAAATGACTCCTGTATCCTACCATATCCTATGCCAAAACACAGGGTATTGGACATAAGTGAAAGCACAGATGCTAGCTCTGTTCCACACCACGTTGTTAATTTGCTTTCAACAAGTGAAGCTAAATGGTATCCATGGGAAACTATATTGGTGGAAACAAGCTGTGAATGACAAATTTCCTTTTAACAGAAGCTGCTGGTATATTTGTTAGCCTTATGAGAAAAGCGTATCTGCATTTTCAGGTGCTGTTACAGAGGTGATCTGTATGATTTAAGTCATTTCACAGCTGTAATGGCACCACTTCTTGTTGGGTGAAGAAACCGTCTTGCTTTAGGCCTGACTGATGAGCAGGTCAAACTGCAGACCAAACTGGTTGGAAGTGCATGTAAAAATCTAATAGGAGAGACACGTAGAGACTGAACCAGGAAAAAGCCTCTTTCTACACATGACAGTCTTGCATGGCTTAGGTACTGCAGTAGTGAGGTGGTCTCCTGGACAATAGATCTGGTGATTAAAAATCTGTTTTTTTAAAGCATCCCAATTAACACTAGAAGTGATGATATAGCTTAGTGTAACAATATGAAAGAGTAAAAAAGAGTGAATGGTGTGTTTGCATAGCCTTAATTCTGAACAGAAAACTTATGGAGCATGAGTTCCCTGTTAAGGAGGAGCTGTGGTTCAAAAGCTTTTGAAATACAACAGAAATTCTCTTCCATAATTCATGCTTGGGACTGAAATGATGCTTGAAATTTACATAGCAACTTATGCAATTTCAGTATTTGCTCAAGATAGAAAAATATAATTTAATTCCTTTTAAGAAATTCCTGAAATCAAATGACAGCATATTTATCATGCAAGTTGACTACCATGATATTTATTCAAAATGCAGTAAGACACACAACTCCTTGAGGGCTCCTTCTGGTGTTTATTTTCCCAAATGTTGATGAGCTATTTAGTTTGCCATACTTTGTTTTTTAAAGAGCTTCAAAGCTGCATAATTTTATCTAATTTTTTAGTTCTTTTGGAAGCATTTCAGCCATATGTTGTAGGTTCATGCAACAGTTCAGATGGACCGTCGATCTTTCCAAGGCACACATATGAACCTTCAGTCCTTAGTTTTATACAATTTCTCACACTTGCTGTACCTTTCATATGTATATGAGAATTTTGAGATAAGAATCAGGAGGTAGACATTAGAAATTGCTCAGTTTTTTAAAGAAACCTTTCTTAAGACTGGGAGTTTTAAAACACATCTTGTACTCCTTAGCTCACAATCAAAGGGGTAGATTCAAGTGTGGAAATAAAGATATGAGGAAGCTGGTGAAAATCATATGGTTTAGACATATTTTTTGATAATTGAACATCACAGAAACACCTATCTATGCAGCTGAACACCTGTTTTTTATTAAAATTTAATCTCTGTAGTCTCTGTAGACTCTCTTGAATTTTGACATCATAATATAGGGATTGCACTATGTTAAGAATAAAGTTCTCACAGTGAGTGGTTTCCAAGTATTTCGTACAGAAGCTGCTCTACCTTGCCTTCTTTATTGATTATTTGCTTTTAAATAATATATCTGACTTGCGAACCAAAAGGTCATCAATGTTTGGCAGACTCTTAGGATGGCTTGTTAGCTAAGCAGAGCAAAGGCACAACAGCTTCTAAGAAACACCATCAGCACAAATCTGTGGTTCAGTAACAAAACAGGGATATTGCAAACTAGGATCTTCAGTTTTCTTTCTGTATCAACCAATGCCATCATAAGCCTCCAGTCATGAAACTGAAGTAATATGTGACATGTTAATAAAAGTAATAAAAAAACCACTTTAAGCCCACTTGCCTATTTTTGTGCTGCTTTTCATGTTTTTCCAAGATTTATCAAGCTTAGAGGCATGTCAGAAGTGGCCTCCAGAAGCTGATCTTTAATGATAAAATAAATGTTTATTTTATTCAGTTCTGCCACCCAAATTTAAATTTATCAATAATTTCCCAAGAACACTAGAAATGCTGGTGGCTTTTTTTCCTAGTGTTCTGCCTTTCGAATTATATTTGAAGCTGAATTATATATACTATGATTGTGATAACGTTGACTCATTGCTTTATTCAACTTCTGTGGCAGAAAGATTTTACTTTTTTATCTGTTGTGATAATTTGTATCTCCTGACAAATATTTTTTACTCGGACGTTTATTTATACTTTGGTGTACGAGTTTTTTTAACTAAATCTTGGTATTGTTGACTACAACCTTCCTTGTCTATCCCCATGCTTATTGTGGGCACTGTTTCTCCCATGATCTGCGCAACCAATGTTCTTGAGATGCTGCTCCAATGGAGGGAACAAGGAAGAAATATTTCTCGAAACTTTTTCTTACTTTTTAGTTATAAAATTCCTGTTCTTCGCAAATTCTTTTGCCTCCAAATGAGCAAAAGTGTGAGAAAGCAATACGATTAACATAAAAGAATATTACAGAAGACATTTCTTTTTTTTTTTTTTTTTATTTTGGAGCAGTATAGCTTATCACTGACTGTGTTTGTGATATTTTTTGTTGTTTTTTGTCAGAATCAAAATGTCGATTCTTCTTCACAAGCTGGAGAGTTCTGTCGTGTCTCTGTGGTGTGAAGCAGAGGTGTGACAACAGCTATGTCACACCTGTGCTTAGGAAGTGCTGTCACACACTGTGCTTAGGAAGCACAGTCCTCTCAGGAACTGAAATGCACTGTAGTCATATCACAATGTTTTCCTTATTGAGGTCTTGATACTCTGTTCAGCTCTGGGCACAACTCACAGCATTTGCTATACAGGGAGCATAAGACGATGCAGTTATGTGCCTTCAGCTACGCCTGCTGGACCTAGGTGTATAGATTGCTTTTTTCTAGATGCTTTAGGGGCGAATACTGAAATCTCAGGAAACAACAGCTTTGGGCAGCAGAGAAGGACTGTGACAGGCTTGTAGAAGTCCTATTAAAGATGACTGTGCCATCAGGTATGCCCCCAAAAGCATATCAAAATCTGACTTTTTTTTGCTTATAAATCTCTGAAGTCACCCAAGGTAAAGTGCAATTCATTAGACCTCATTTTTCAAAAAATTGGGTCTACCTCACATTTCTAGGGCAAGTCAGAAAATTATTAGCTGTGAGAAACAACAGATTAGTGGGTGTCCTACTGGACTATAAAACCTCAGGCAATGAATAACAGAGGATTTTTTTTTTGTCTGGAGTTTGAAGCATGATGTTTGAGGAGCTGTTAGATCCTGTTTCTAATGCCAGTAGTTAGCTATGCTGTGCAATATTGGTATTGTCAAATCTGTGCTCAATGCTGACTGAATTCAAGGGGAGTTTCTCAGTACATGAGAGGCCCTCTCAATCCATCTGTTCCTCAGTTTCTCCATCAGCAGAGCTGAAATAAAAAGTCTTTGAGATTCCAGGTCTTGTTGTTTCAAGATATCTGAATGCTCTGAAATTGGCAAGATTTCCTTCTTTGCTATGAATTTCCCAAACGTAGGAGGTAAATTAATTCAGCAAATTAAGCAACTACATTTTGAGAGAATTTGGAAAAAGCTTTGCTCTACATAAGAACTGGATGTCTGCGTGTTTGCTATTCAGCCATCTGTCATGTCTCTTGGCTATCAAATTCTCAAAGATTCTGATGATGTTCAATTGATTTTCTGATTTCTCATGCCTCTCCATATTGTGTTATGACTATGGCAGGGTTCGGGGGTGTGGGATTCTTTGTGGAAAAAAAGAAGCCCAACCTGATTTTTAGCATCATCCTTTCATTTATTTAATTTAATTCAAATCCATTAAATTTCTAGCTTACTTGGCCACAATTTACTTGTTTCTGTTTAATTTTTTCATGAATTTGAAAACAAAGATTTGTTTTTACTCTTTCTGAGCCCTCGTCCTACTGAGTAAAGCTTCTGATTTTTTTAACAATGATTTATGCATTGTAGCTTACTTTATTTTGTGGGATTTTAAGTTTTTGTAATAGTAAAATTTCCTCAGGAAATGCTTTAACAACTGACTGAAGAGCATATGAAAGTTTTTATTTCAAAACTCTCTAAAATCAGTGGGAGTCTTTCCACAGGTTTTAGATCAGACTCTTCCTTAATTACCTTTCCAAGTATATCTTGATTTTCCAAGAACATCTCTAGTATAAAAATCTCAATATAACAGCTGGTTGGGCAATCCTGTTTGCATTTATAGCCATATATGCCCATTTTCCCTGTATTTTCTAAAAAACTCTGTCATCAAATACAGAAGTAGACTTGATCCTTCCCTCAATTAAAAAAAAGTAGAACAGAAGTATGAGGGTGAGTTGGAAGAATGAGATGGTGGAACAAGAAATATCCTATTGACTTTCTAAAAACTAACACTGCACAAGACACCCAAGACCCTCTTGAACTGGGACAACAAGGGACTCTTTCCTTTACATCACAGGAAAAACTCTTTCAGAATAACTTCATAAGGGGAGAGAATGCAGGTCTTCTGGAAGGGGCTTGTGGATGGGTATAGGCATGCCATGTATGCAAAATGGAGCAGAGGCATTAAAACATAATGTATGAAAACAATGAAAAGGCTTGCCAAGACTGGAATAAGGTAAATTGGTGGAATATGGCAAAAAACTTGCTATGGGTAATTGGAAACTATTGTGACTCAGTATAGAGAGTCATGTCTTTCTCTCTGATTTTTTTTAGTATTGTTAAGACTGTAAGGTTTCATTGCATACCCACAGTTACTGTGTGCATGTATTACTGTTATTTGTATGTAGTATGGTATGATTTATTCTTGCTAGCTGTTGAAGTTGTCAGTAGATTATATATTATATAGGATTTGTTGAAAGCTGTGGATTTGCAATAAGAAATAGGAATCTAGTCACTGCTTTCTTTTTAAGGGAAGCATAGCTTGCAAGTTCGAGTACAAAACCAGTTTGTATTGCTGCCCTGTTAGGCCTTTCAGAAAAACAAAGCGTGGTTTTGCTTACAGGTCTGTGAGAGTCATTAATTGCTTCTTTTGGCTTTGAACAGGGCAACTCAGACTTGGCGATTTGCAGACGTTAGTTACATTCAGTTATGAAAACTCAGCTAGAAATAGCCCCACAGAACCAGCTCCAAGGCAGACTGAGTGCTGTGCTAGAAGGCTGCTGCAAATTGTCATCTGGGGTTGGGGACATCCCAGGTTTCACCCACATTCCATGAAAACATGTAAGTGTGTGACGGTACTGTAAGTGTTACGCAAACTCATTACAAAAACAATTCTGAGGAAAAAAAAAAGAAAAAGAAGCCCTCTTCTCTAAGTCTAGTATTCAGTACACTATGTTCTCATCATTTTTAAAAGCTTGCAGTCATTCTCAGATGTTGTTCTTTCTTCAAGATTAGAACAGAAACTGAGGGTCTTGAACAATTGACCACTATTTTTTTTCCCACAGGGATGCATGGACAGGCTGAATTGAGAAGTGTTAACAGAGTTAAAAATCTAAAAAGAAATATATGAAGGCACCTGTTGGTAGATGAAGACATTTGTCCTAAAGAAGTGCATAATCCTTTTCCTGTGTTCATTTATTTTTATTTTCTAATCTTCGTAAGATCTTCTAATGGTACAATTGATTCGACATTCTAAGTTGAGAGAAAAATACTATCTATCTGGTCAATGCTCATTAGGGCTTCTTCATTAAGCTTCATTCTGTATTTAAGCCATTCACCAGCTTTGCAGTAGCACAACAGTCCCCTTCACCAAGCCTAAATTATAGTTCAACCTGTAAAACTAACTTTGGGATAGGTTTACAACATATTTATCCATTCTTTTTAGGAAACAAACCTTTAAACAGAGTCATTACATGATCCCTTAGGTCATTCTTAGGAGAAGGCAGCACTGGACTCCATGGAGTTGCATCCTCCTTCTGTAAACATTCTCTTTAAAAATTAAGGTCCATGTCAATTCACTTTTAGGAAACACTTGAGGTGTTTCACCCTTCTTCTACCCAGAGTTTAGGATTCTCTGTTTTATGTATCTCTGTGGATACAGAATTGGCTGGATGGCCACATGCAAAGAGTTGTGGTCAATAGCTCAATGTCCAGCTGGAGACCAGTAACGAGTGGTATTCCTCAGGGATCGGTGTTGGGACCGGTCTTGCTCAACATCTTTGTCGGTGACATGGACAGTGAGATTGAGTGCACCCTCAGTGAGTTTGCCAATGACACCAAGCTGTGTGGTTCAGTTGGTCCCCTGGAGGGAAGGAATGCCATCCAGAGGGACCTTGACACGCTTGTGAGGTGGGCTGATGCCAACCTGATGAAGTTTAACCATGCTAAGTGCAAGGTCCTACATCTGGGTTGGAGCAATCTCAGGCACAGCTAAGGTCTGCATGCTAGCTAATGATTAATACAAGGCCAGAAATGGACTTTAAAGTATGGATGGAAAGTGGGGTTTGCCCTTTCCCAAGAGCACTGCCTAAGTACTAACATGGTCATGTTTTCCTGGGTTAGAGAAAAGTCCAACTGCGTCTTTGAGGTCTCTGATTTCAAGGCTATTGAATGAAGAGATTGCTATTTGATATGAAAACAGGTATTTCCTCTCTGAAGTCAACAATCATGACCTGTTTTTTTCATGAACTTCTGAATGTGCCGGGTAAATTGGACCCTTTACAGTAGAAAGTCTGATTGAAGGCAGGTTTGATTGCTGGGCAGTGAAAAATGGAAATCTGCTGGGAATGTGCCCAAGCAGAACTCGCATGCTTAAGAAACTTACCTAGTTAAAATACAGGTGAAAATGAGGCAAGGCAGAAGGTCTAAGAGCCATGCTGGTTTATACTTTAGTGTCTAAATTATACCTATACTAACTGTTAGAATTCTGTGAATCTCAGAGCTCATCCATACAAAGCCGGGCAAAGCAAAGTGATATAAACACTAATAAATTCAAGACACAGCTTTTCATTTGGTGATTTTTATTTCCTCTAACCAGCTGCCTTACATCATGAAATTTGTGTGAACTTCATACTTTCGAGAAGCCAACTTTTCTGTCATATTTGATTGGCATTTAATCACCAGGTTTAAAAGCCATTAGGAAGAAATTACATTCAGAGGCATATGTATATACGCTATGATTTCATCCCTTTTCCTGGCACATACTGGCCCCTCTAGAAAGAAATGAATCACGGCACTGCACTGAGTTTTGTTTTTGCAACTTTACCAAGTCTTTCAACAGCAAGTGCAAAGCATAGGACATTTTTAAATACGAAAGGTACTTTATAGAAGATGTACACGACCATGAAATTCAGGTTTCTTCAGATTTGGTGGTTTTGTTACAAAAAAAGTCAAAGGAAGATGTTTCAGCTAAATGCACCTGAAGTCTTGCTGAGGTACTCAATACTAGTTGTGCTAATTATGTCATTTGGGACTATCTGGGGTCCATGTAAAATAGGATGATTGGCAACTAATGAAAGGAGGAGTGCAGTAAGGTAAGAGTATACAGTCTGAGAATAATAGAGAACAGTAATGAGCAAAGCATGACAGTAATGAATAGATTAATGTTCCTCTCCCAGTGCAGGCACAAAAGAGTGACTTCAGGTATGGCAGAAATTATTCCAGCTGCATTCTGAACTTGGGGTCCCATCTTTTGTTTGGAAAATGTCTTCATATAAGAATAGATGTGACAATAATTATAAAGGTTCCAGGCAGGAAGAAAATAGTTGCTTGTACGTTAATGAACAGTTAAAATGACAGTTAATAACTAAAAGCATGTGTGTCTTGAATTCCTGATTAGATTCGGAGTATTGGTAAGGTGGGCTGTGAGTAGGAAGAGAAAGACAGAAAAGAATCTTATATTTTAAATACTTGGTAATATGTGCAAGGAAAATACAGTATATTTCTGTGATTAGCTTCTAAAACCAGACACAATTGTTTTCTCTCACAGTAACAGATTAGACCTCAAACAAGTATTTTGGGGAAGTTGATGCTTTGCAGAATGTGATATTGGAAACAAAGGAAAGGAAGCAAAATGTGAAATCTGACTTCTGCCCTTGGCAGGTGGCACTGTGGCCTTGAATTCCCCCAGCCAAAGTGCTGTCCCTCAGAGATATATATTGCGTGGCACTTCATTTGAAACTGGATTTCTTTAGTTTGTTGTTTTTTTTTTTTTTTTTTTCCCCTCCAACAGTTCCATGTCCTTTTTTTATTGAGGACACCAGAACTGCACACAATACTCCAAGTGGGGTCTCACGAGAGCAGAGTAGAGGGGCAGGATCACCTCCTTTGACCTGCTGGTCACTCTCCTTATGATGCAGACCAGGATACAGTTGGTTTCTGGGCTGCGAGAGCATACTGAAGCCTGCTCATATTCAGTATCTCCTCAACCAACACCCTCAATCTCTTCTCCACAGGGCTGCTCTGAATCTCTTCTCTGCCCAACCTGTAGCTGCGCCTGGGATTGCTCTTACCCAGATGTAGGACCTTGCACTTGGCATGGTTAAACTTCATAAGGTTGGCATCAGCCCACCTCACCAGTGTGTCAAGGTCCCTCTGGATGACATCCCTTCACTCCGTCATATCAACCGAACCACACATCTTAGTGTCACCAGCAAACTCACTGAGGGCACACTCAATCCCACTGTTCATGTCACCGGCAAAGATGTTGAACAGATTGGTCCCAACACCGACCCCTGAGGGACACCACTTGTTACCCATCTCCAGTTGGACATTGAGCTGTTTACCACAAATCTCTGCTTGTGGCCATCCAGCCAATTCTTTATCCAGAGGGTGATTCATCCATCAAATATATGTCTCTATAATTAAAATACATCTTAGGGTATTCTTCATAGGCTGAGAACAACCATAGATGGCTTTCCATCTCTCTTGGTGTAGATGTGAATAGCAGATGATCAAGGTCACGCCAGTTCTGGGAGATCACTGTAAAGAGGAGAAGGGTCTGAGTGGTGCTGGAAGCCCAAAGGCTTGCAGCTCCGTATGAATGCTGCAGCTTTTGTCATTGCCATTTCTGTCCTCCTACTTGGAGTTGTTCAGACCTACCCACACACTGTTGGCTACAATTAAATATATATACCGGGCATGACAAAATAGACAGAATTTATCACACTATATAAGAAACAGATTTTGTGTTCACTTTTCAAGTGACTGGAATACTGGAGGAACAATAACCCATGCAGTGCTGCAATCTGATGTAAATAAATAAAACTCTCTTGCAGAGCAATAAAGGTGGGAGCAATTTTACACCAGCGAATGTCACAGCCTCTGTTAAACTGCGTCCTGACTTGCAGGGTGTCACAGACCAGGAATGAAAAACTGATTTGCTTACATGTTTCATAAAAATCACAGTTGTCCAAGTTTTCAGGCTTAGGACTGCCTCAGCTGAGCAGCTGAGGATGCTGGAATTTGCAGGATTTTGTCACTTTGAGAAACCATGCCTGGTAAGAAAAATCAATGACATCTTTTCCATTTAATGCCATCTTGATGAAACGTTAACAAAATCTGGGCTCCCTCATTTAGTAAGTCATATTGGATACAACAACAACAAAAAAAAAGCCATCCAAATTGCAGGGTTTTTTATAACTTCCCTGCTTTTCAGTGACATATTTAAAGGAGGATCTTAAACTCCAAAGGAATTAAGCAGTTAATTATTGTTGTGAGATAAATGAATAGTTTAGGTCCAAGACAAAAATCTA
Source organism: Psilopsiagon aymara (assembly GCA_024733675.1). Lineage (NCBI taxonomy): Eukaryota > Metazoa > Chordata > Aves > Psittaciformes > Psittacidae > Psilopsiagon > Psilopsiagon aymara. The sequence goes on along the minus strand of JANRGW010030862.1, from coordinate 5,546 downwards.
CTGTGTTTTGTTGTCTGAAGTGAACACAAACCTGATGCAAAAGGAGAGACAAACCTTATTTGAGCTGATTCAAAGGTGTCAAGCTCTTGGGCATTACTTCTGGGTTGGCACTGGAAGAAGAATCTTGCCATGTAACAGAAAAATATGGCCAAGAAAAAGTCCTGCCTGATGTATATTTATCTGTAGCAAGGGGACATGGAGAATAAGAAGATACTTCTTTTTTATCTATTATTTATCCACTAAAGAATAAAAAATAATAAAAATGATAAAATAAAAAAACCCTGAAAACATGTAAAGTTAGAAATTAACTGAGTGAATTTTAGACATGACATTAAATAAAAATAGTAGTTTATCATTAATTTCTGTAATGAAAAACTATATAGCATTCACTTGGAAAGGCAAACCTTGAACAGCAAGTTTTCCTAATAAATTGAAGAGATGTAGTTGATCTGGCATTCTACCAAATATTTTAAATGTTAGGGAAAAAAAATCCACAGATTGCCACAGATGTTTTATGTTTTTCTTCTGGCAAAGAAGTTCTACAATGAGAAATCTTAACTTTGCATACATTCTGTTTCCAGTGATTTAAAGAGGCTTTTTCAAAAAGGTTTTTTTTTTTTTTTCTTGGATTATAATTGTCCTGAAGTTTATGCAATCCAAGTTATAACAGACCTCAATTAGTAGATTAACACCCATTTCAAAGTTGAAGCTATGGTGATGCGAAGTAGGAATATGACAAACTTGCAAAAGCCAGGTATGATGTACTCACAAAAGATCTTACTCTTGTTGAGGACAAACACTGTCAGCTTTAGTTTTTTTATGATGATCATATATCAGAGAGTAAGTTACTGCAATCTGATTGAAAGATGTCTAAAACAAAAAAGTCACTCTGAGTAGACCTGGATGGAAACAAATAGCTTATGTGTGTAATGGAGAAAATTATACCTATGGATATAGCCTGTCTTTTCATGTTTCTTGCTGTCCTTTAAGTTGGTGAAGTTAGTAAAGTGGGAAGGGCCTGTTTTTATATTATATTTTCTATATTGTTTTCTGTACTGGTAACACAAATTTATTTTCTTTAGTTAAATCTCCATTCACAAGTTCATCTCACCCCCAAAATAGGAAGGCCACAATGTTTTTAAAATCTGAGGTGTTGTAAATGTATTGACATCAAGAAAGAAAGTCTGCCCTGGTCTTTAAATAATGACATTTTATTTTTCTCCTATAATTGATGTGCTTTTCAAAAGAGGATTCTGAAGATACCAGAGGACAAATGAATTGCGTGAATTTTAAATGCTATTTTTCTAAGAAGTGCTCATAAGGCGAGGAGACATGACAGAAGGAAAGAGGAACAAACCAGAATAACAAAGAGATGAAACTGTTGTCCTAAAAGCTATGCAAAAAAGCCCTCAACAAACCAAAACTGAGTCTCTTCAGTTACGTTGTCAGGAAAACATATAATTTTGATACACAGAAGATGAATGTCTTGGTGTGTTGTACAAATATAGAATTAAATGCTTCTAAAATTAAAAATCCAAAACAATTGAGACAGCATAACATGATGTTGAGATACCTTTTTATTGAAATATGAAAACATATTTCAATGCGAATCACAGAAGGAAAAGACTTGTACTGGAATCCTTAATTCTCTGCATGGGAAATGATAAAAGGAATTCTACCGATAGTGAAGAGGCTGCTCAATGGGTCATAAAATTATTAATGGAAATCTCTAAAAAAATAAACATTTAATGTTTTGTATCAGTTGAAAATCTTTCAGGTTCCTTCCTCCTTTGTAGTCTGTTATTAAGTAAAATTTTTTATTTTTTGCTTTTTCTTTTCAGTGTAAAAAGCGCTGTACACATTTAATTAACTTTGAATGAAAACCCCTCACCTGTAGAATTGTTCTTAATACTTAGTTACTTAAGAACAGTTCTTTTGTGGTTTGAACATCTTATTTGACATTACTCTGCTAGAAGAATTGGAACCATATGCTGTAGATCCACTTCTATTAATACTCCCTCTGTTCTAGTCACTCATTTTAGAAGAACTTCAACTCCTACTGTGTTTTAAACCTGGCTAACTTCTTTCCCATTCAGGAGTTCATCTTCCTTGCTCTCCTACCTTTTTCTCCAGCCTTTTTGACTTCCACTGGTTTATTGCTTATCAGGTGGAAGGTTTACCTATCATAAACAGTGAACGCTATTCTTTTAAGAGGAACACCTCTTCCTTAACATAGTCTATCTTCCCTCCAGGGCCCCTGTGTACTATGGGTGTTCAGGCATTCTTTCTCTTCTAAATGCTGCTCTCCATGTTTCAGGAAAGGAAGAAGAGTTGCTACTGCTACGGGTAATTAAAGATTGCCATTATCTAATTCCCTCTCATGTTGTAAACCCAGATTCTTAGGCCAGAAAGACATGTACTGCAATGAAAACTTTACATAAGTGTATGAACACTGCTGGAAGGAATACAAGCATATTGCAAATATGTTGCACAAACAAATCCTTTTACATTTTCTTCAAGTGCAGGGAGAACCTCCATGCCTGTTTGTAATGGACAGTCATTTTTAAGTGTGCATTTCTCTGCTTTAGACTAGTACTTCAATTTTTTTAAAGCCTAAAATGCTCTCTACTGAATTTTTAATGCAAGAGCAGCTGAAATGGCCTAAAGCTAATACAGATGATCTAGGTGACAGAATTACTTAATATTGCTGATATAAAAACCCATTCAGCAGTTTCAGGATCACAGTTTATTAACCCTGCTTTCAGCATGCTGAGACAGCACAGTGTAACATGCTCTTCATTTCAAATGAAGAGAGTTGAATCCATAATTTTTTGAAGTCTGGAAAGCCATTGCTTATCAGAGAATATTTTTTGCTGAAGATTCTTTTATGAGTATATAACTTACCAGGAGTTAATAAATAATTATTTAAAATTACATTATTAGACCATATATATCTTTAATGTAGTTTTGCTATACCAATAGAAGTATACGTGAAACACCCTTGGGTATAATATTCAACATTTCAGTATAATTGCAGGAAAACATTAGTTGTACACAGTTTAAAAATAATAGCTTTAAAGAAATATTTTGCTCAGTTTCCATGTATTCTTCTAAGATGAAGGAAAATTAAAAATGCAGTTAACAGAATGTGTCAATAGATACTCAAGACTAGAAGTATCATAGAAGAGCAGAAGAAGAACCTGTGGGTTAGGACTGGTAATAGAGAACTAAAATTATTTAAGCCTGGATCTATGGGATGTATTATCATCCTAGTTGTCATTGAAATTCTTTTGGAGATGGGTGTGTAACATTCATAACCTCTTTTTTAAAACACGCTTTTTCAAACTTTGTGAAAAAGTGGTGTATTTTTTTAATTTTTTTTTTTTTTTTTTAGTGTATGAAAACTGCCTGGTGCTCAAGGAAAGAACCAATTATTATTGAAATAAGAACTCAGAATTAGATTAGGGACTTCTAGGTACTATAGCAAATTAGCCAGTTGTGGAAACACTCTTTCTATTAATTTCAGGTGATTACTATCAGTGCGCAACCACACCAATCCTAAATGACAGATTGTGCTCATTTCCTTTTTAAATTCTATTGAAGAAAAGTTTTAAAACTGGGGAGAAAAAGGGCTTATGAAAAGGACAGGACATGAAACCTAATTGTGTCAGGCAGGCATTAAGAGAAACAGTATTGTCTAAGCTAGAATGAGATGCTTTGTTACGATTAAATCAAGATGAGCAACTCCCAAAATTTATGTGAAGTAGTCTTTTCTGAGAGCAAAAAAGGAATATTGACACAAGGAAATGCCCATTGACTAGCTTGACAAACATATCTCTTAATCTAATCTCAATCTAGTACCCCAGAATAAATAGCTAATATAAGGATACACACAGTCTGTATTACTGGAATCAGCATAGCTGGCTAATGCAGTAACTGAGCTGAAGTCTATTACCAAGCAGCAGCTTTCAGTGTCTGCGCATAGCTGGTTAATGCAGTAACTGTGCTGAAGTCTATTACCAAGCAGCAGCTTTCAGTGTCTGCGCTTGGGGGGGGGTGGGGGGGATCCACTCCACATAGGGATTATGTGCTGCTGCCTGTGGGTCAGGAGATTTACCATTCTGGCTGCCAGCAATATACCTCATGTGCTGATCTTGCTTTTCCCCCTGGCAACATTACAGGGGTACTATGCTGTAAGTGGTGTTTGCAGCTTGTGTTGCCAAGGTGGTGGGAGTAAACAATTTTAATGCACTTTGTACTACTGACATGTACACTAATTTACAACGACTGTCTTTGAAACAGCAGCAACACCAGGGATAGCTGAGTCCATTGCTTCCAATTAGAAACTCTTTTTATTGAATGCATAAACCTTTCCAAAAGACCTGAGCTTTTCCCTTGTTTTTCCCTTACTCTGCCTGTGAACAAGCAACAGATAGCAAAAAACCAGGGCAGTAACACACTCATGCTGTATTAATGCAGGGGAATAATTATGACAGCAGAAGTCAGAGAACAGAAAGCCCCACCTGAGAACAGGGCTGCCTGGATCTTTCGTGCAGTTTAAAAGAGAAAAAAGACCGCAGCGCTCAGGTTTGAGGAGGTGCCTTATGCAATAATAACAAGAGATGATTCCAGCAGATTTAGTAATAGACTCCAGCAGTTTCCAGCCTCAAAAGACAAATAGAAGGCAAGGAAGATTTACCTAGGGAGAAGGGGATAGCTAAGCTTAGGGCCATTAGCCTCCTCAGCCAGTTAGCAAGAGCAGCTACGGCTTGCCACTATCCTTAGAAGCCCTTTCACTTGCAATGAGATAAAAGCTGTTTCTTTCTCTGGAAACGGAGATGGGATTTGTTGCAGGAGAGAGCCACTCTCAGCTTAATAGGTTGAAATATTTGTTAAGCTTTTGTCTTCTAAACCCATCAGTTTGGGAAAATGAATCACCTACAAAGTTATAATGAAATGGGAAATGCAGCATCAGAAAAGATGATGATTTTGTTAAATCAGAGAGAAACCAGCAGTGTTACTCAAGGTCAACTCTTGCCAAAACTGAATTCAGTCAGCAAAGGATTGTGAATTCTAACTTTAATAATTTCAGTTGAGCTATAGTTTCAAATCAACCTTAATAATGACGTTATTTAGAAAGTGGGCAGAAGAGGGGAATGTATTTTAATTGCTATTTGATGAACACAGAATCATAGAACAGTTAAGGTTGGAAAGGACCTTGAGATCACCCAGTTTCAACCCCCCTGCCATGGGCAGGGACACCTCACACCAGACCATGCCACCCAAGGCTATGTCCAACCTGGCCTTGAACACTGACAGGAATGGAATATTCACCACTCCTTTGGGCAATCCATTCTAGCTGCTCAGCACACTTTTTCCTTATCATTTCCTTATAATTAATCTAAATCTTCCCCTGTTTCAGTTTGAACTCATTGCCCTTTTTCTTATCACTACAATCCCTGATGAAGGGTTCCTCCCCAGCATCCCTATAGGCCCCCTTCAGATACTGGAAGGCTGCTATGAGGTCTCCACGCATCCTTCTCTTC
>JANRGW010030859.1:0-18996 GCA_024733675.1 Psilopsiagon aymara | reverse complement strand
AGCAGTAGTGGTTTGTGTTATACCTTAGTTACTAAACTGTTCTTATCTCAACCTGTGGGAGTTGCATTCTTTTGGTTCTCCTTCCCATCCCCCTGGGAGCTGAGGGGAAGAAAGAGGAGGGAGTGAGTGAGCAAATTGTGTGAGTTATAGTGGCTTAAACCACAACACTGAGTTTGTGTTCTTGCTCTTACTGAGCTTAGTTTATTCATATGACAAAAAGAGAAGATATTTTGCTTGCCAGGTGTGGTTCCTTCAGTACTGTTGGTGACAATAATAATGGCACCACTATCAAGCTATACCTGAAACTTATGAAAAGCAAACCAAAGAAGCATAACATTTTCCTTCTGAATGTGTTTGCGAGCAACTGTATGGCCAAGGTTAGTACAAAAAATTCCACTGAAGGCATTAAATAAAAGTCTGAGGACCTAGAGAGACAGTCTAAGAGCCAAGTTGGAAAGAAAAAGAAGTCTTAAATATTTAAGAATCATTTAAGTGATGCAATGAAGAGAGGTAATTCTTGAGTACTTCCTGATAAAGGGGGTAGACAGTTAAGTAAAAAACATTGTGTCCAAAATCTGTTTCTTTTGCTTGATTTTTTTTTTCATCCTGTTTGTAATTCTATCCCTAGTCCCTCTACCCATAACTCCTTCTGTATTTGTCTTTTATTTTAATCTTCTTCTCTTTTTCTCATTTCATGTATCCAACCCTCATCGTCCTTCCAGACTGTATTCTTTTGGTCATGCCCTTGGTTTTTTACCATTTTATGTAACTCGACTTAAATATACCAAGGCCACAGCAACTACAGTGATAATAGCTTATGCCACCCCCAGTAACTCAGCTTCAGGGTCTTGGAAGAAGTTATAACAAATCTCCAAGTTTGCGCCAGCTTTGGCAAGTAGCTTTGCAGATATTTTTACTTGCTTTGGAATTCATTCTTTAAGCTCATATTGTCATTCAAAGATGAGCAGTGTTATTACTGTCAAGTAGGAGGGTGTTTAAACAATGTTCAGGGTAGACAATTTCTGGAATTTTTGTTTTGAAGTTAGGTCAGTCCTTGACTTTTTGCTTTCAAATCTACAACCAAAAAGTGTTCAGACTACAGAATGAGTTTAAATCAAATAAATGCTGGCTGAAAGCTAGTTACATAAATTTCAACAATTTTTCTTCTAAACCGTAAATGAAACATATGTAACATAACAATTTGAAACATCTTAATAAATACAGTAGTTATAGCACCGCCACAACTTCTGATTTTTTTCTCATATAAAAATACATTAATTTACAGTCTGCCACTATCAGTTTGAATTTTAAAAGGGAGAGACAGTGCTACCCTATACTATCATTCAAGCTATACAACTAGTGTAAACTCAAGGATGCAAAAGGATCTGAATGCTTTTAGGAGGCAGGGGTAGCAAATGGAGAAAAAGATGCTGTTTAAAATAGGGGAACATATTCCTGAGCGTTTAAGCATCCTATAGAATTTATTCCTGCACAAAGCTAGTGATTGATAGATGCTGATTGGTGCTATGGCTGGGTTTGAGATAGTTAGCAGTGAAAACTATCTCAAAGTGTGGCTACAAATGTATCTGGCTGCAGACTTCAGGTCTGAAAAGGAATTTCTGCACATTCATGCATAATGTTCATAGCAGCATTCTGAAACAAGCAGTAATAGGTAATTTTAAGGGGTGCTTGATGTTCCAGTGTGGTAAAAACACATGGTATGAAAAAACATTTGAGTATTCACTGTAGAGAAAGCTTTGTTTCAACTTCCATGTTTAAGCAGAGAAAAGTGGAGGAGGAGGGGGAAGAAGAGGAGGGAAATGAAAAAGAGGAGAAGGAAGAAGAAGATGGAAAGGAAGTAAGAGGAGGAAGAAAGCAATGAAGAGGAAAAGGAGAAGAGTTACTGGGTACCCAAAGACAGCTTTCCATATCATAGCCCTTTATTACCTTTTTAAATTTGTTTTGTTTACCTTCATGTTCCTTGCTATAATTTGAAAGCAGACACCAAAACACTCAGCCATTAGCACTATACTTTCAACTTTTTAGGCCTGGAGCAATAACATCATAAAATTTATATCTGTATTATTTTCTTTCAGTTCTGCTAATCTTCCTTAACAGGGCTGTAAATAACACCACTCAGATTCCCTTTAAAATAACAAACTAAATGAAAAAGAGAGAGAGAAAATCTGCAAGTAACTCCTCCCAAGGCCATGACCTCCTCCATCTATCACAACCAAAGCAGGTAGATAAGGAGGTTTCATATGAAAGCAACCATTCTGAGCAGCCACATTAAATCAACTTGTAGATCAAGCTTTGACAATGCTGACATGAAGGGCTGGCAGAGGCCACATGGGAACTGTTTTGCCACATATCCATTATTTTCAGGCTTCCCCAGGATATCTGGAGAAAGAAGAAAAGATGAAAATGTTCCATCTCTGTAAGTGGTTCTTCCCTCTCACTAACAAACAGATGTGCAGCTCTTCTGGAGCATTATAGTGTTCTCAAGTCATAAGATGTCACTTTCACAATCTTTTGCTTGAGCAAAAATACACTGAAGCATAGAGCCAACAGTTGAAGTACTATGTTTTCATCATTTATAATTTCAGTTATTACTTTGGGATTGCATCCAAGTGTAAATTGGTAACCTTTTATGCAATTTCCACAGTAAGGGATAGTTAAATGGTATATCCAAAGATAAAATAATTCAAATGGTGAGGACACTTCTTTAATGTACAGTTCAAAACTTTCTATGCTTTTTTTGTTGTGCTGTATTAGAACAATATGACTTTTACTGGAGTCATCATCCCATTATAGAAATAAGCAAATGTGGGCAGAAATAAACACAATTTCTTACCATCAAATCCTGCCACCCTGAAAAATACATCAGGTTTCACATGCCTTTCTTTTCAAGTTCATCTATTTCACCTAGTTGAAGAGGTCATTCTTTTGAGTCTGATAAATTACTTCTTGATAGAAAACTCTTATGGAGAAGATAATGGGTAGGTTAAAAAAATATTAGAGAATATACCTCAAAGAGTAAACTTAAAGTCTAAATCCACAGTAGTAGTCCAAAAGGAATATGCAAACAAACTTTTAATCTTTCAGCATGACTGTTTCCAGACCTAATTTGAGTTCAACTCTTTAGAGTCAAATATGAGAAACAGAGTGAAATGTCAAATTTTAGGGCTGAGTATTTTGCCTGAATTCTAAAAAAACAGATATTAAACTTGGAGGTTTTGTGCAGCTATACTATGTACATTCATGATATCATACACTGTCCAGCTCTGTGTTGAACTTTGGGATATTCACTCCTGATATAAATCTTATCATTCCCATTTACTGTGCTTTGCTTCATGCCACGAAGCAGTATTAGAAACTGTAAACTGGATTCTTTCTGTACTAGTTATGGATTGAAGATGAGTACAACAGATGATGTCCAATTATTAACGGGCATTTGGTCCACGGAAGCTGGTATCTACTAGTCTGAGTGAACACACCTGAAGTGCATGCAGTGTGGATATTGCATCCTTGGCACCAACTTTGCTCTACAAGCCTTCTCCCATGGGGCTGCACTATTTGCTTATGCAGGTGTAACCTCAGTCTTCTGAGTGAGAAGTTTGTCTTTTTGCTGTCACTCTGCTTCTGAGGATTTAAGGATAGAAGTGGGAATATTTGCTAGTAATCTGGGTCACCTCAAGAGTGAGCCTCAGAGAAAATTAGAAAATAATAAGGAGCCTCAGTGTGTTATAGAAAGGAATAAGAAAAGCCCAGAAAGGGTGGATTTATTTATTGCACTATTCTTAGCACTTTAATATGACCTGTCTTTAGAATATGTAAACATCTAGTCCCATGAACTTACATCTGTTCAATACAATTTCATAAATACAACATTTATATGTATCATGTAAAACAAAAAACGGCTAACTCCTCCAAACAAGTCACTCAGACTTACAGCAAAGTTTGGTTCTTAGCTGAATTAGAGATAATATTCATGTCGAACTTCTTTCTTTTTTTTTCTTTTCTTGGTGGCTTTTTCTTCTGTGTTCTATTGCAACTTCATCTTTGAAGACATTATTGCTGGAATTAATTACTTCTCTGTATACCAGAGCACTGGCATCCTGAATTTGTTACATCAAAGGATATTGACTGGGAAGACAAATAATTAAATGACCCGTAACACAGGTAAATGATAGTCTTGGGATCAAAGAGATCCCCTATGAACACAGTGTGCTGCTCTGTTCTGCCAGTCATAGAAAGTGTTATTTGGTTGCTGCAGCTGTAGTGAGGTAGCTTTTGTCAGTCCTTCGAAGTGAGCGGTTTCCAAACAGGATCTTCCTGTTTGTTTTCCTTGTTTGCTAATTGTTCAGAAAATACTAAGATGAATGTAAGAGTTGGTCAAATATCAATTCATACAACATGACTACATTAGTGCTTGAGGGCTAGATATCTGAATCATTTTCAAGTGAAAGAGTAGACAGTCACCAGTAGTCTGTTTTGGAAATGGATGGAGGTGGCTGACTAAGAATTTTCTGGCGCAAGATAATAGTATGTAAAGTGTTAACTTTAAATCTTATCTTGAACCAAGAGCATTTTTGTTAGTCCTCTTTGAATGTGAGTTAAGCTTAAGATGTGAAAGTTGCCCCTCTTCTAGTACAAGAGTGCCCATGTAGAAAGCTAGTGTAGAAAACCTAATGTAGCTGTGGCTCAGACTGTAAGAACTTGTTTGCATAGAAATGCTGTGATGTGCCTTCTTTAAGTATGTCTTCCTCGGAATCATGGATGTGTCTGTCAGTGCCTATCTCCTTCCTTCATTTACTTATTCCACACTTTTTTTGAATATAAATATCTTATTCAGCCACTAAGTTTGACACATGACACACCATTAGCTTTGAATTAGGTTGGATACTTCACTGTGGTGCAAATAGATCAGGAAACTGAAAATCTACATGAGTATTAGAATGCAGAAATAATATCTGTGCTGTGAAGCAGGCCTTCATGTTACGGCTTCTTTGATTATGCTGGATAAGAGCTGTTCTCCTGCAGCAAAATAATTTGGAATAGATATGTGTGCATGTGTGATATAATATCTAGAAGAAGAATATTTTAAATTATTATGTTTATCTAGAAATTGATGACTGGATCACCACGTAGTACAAATTTACATACTGCTTATTGACAGTCAGAGATATTACTAAATGACAGTACTAAGAATAAAAACTTGATTATGTTGCTTGATAATATAAACATATTTCCATTCAAAATGAAAGGTCTACAGCTGCAAGGATTCTTGGAAGATTAATTAAATGCAGTCTTTTATAGTAAACATTTATTCAGTGTATGTGTAAATAATAATCTTATAAGGCTTTCAACTGTTAGTTTACTATATAAGAATTCTATACTGCTGCAATGGTAATCTGGTAGGATTAATTCATGCAAAATATTTGTTCACACATATGTTTTCTTTCTTACCATTTTTTATTACCTCACTAAAGTTCATAGCTTGTATCCACATTTTTGGTGAAGTACTTTCCATCACTTAAAATTAGCCTGCTCAACTAATGGTCCTCTTTCATTTCTGCTTCTTACTGAAGCTTAATAAGGAGAATGAGTCAGTGCAGAAATAGTACACTTTATGAGTGGAACTAAGGAGCAAGAGCCACTAAGTCTCAGAATAAGAAAAAAATTACTTCACCTAGTCAGTATAATGAACTGAATTCAACTACAAAAATCTTTCTGACTTTGACAGGACCAGATTTAAATTGTAGGAAAGACTTGTCTGATGCCGGCATCTTTACCTGGATACTTTAGAGCTGGAACTTTACTGTATGTGGTAGAAGTGAGGATATTAGTATGACAGGAGAAGGAAGATAATAAAAAAATGCAGAAATTACCTGCAGGAAGGTTTACAGCTCTTCAGGGTAGAAGACGGTGTGCTGTCCTCTGACAGAACATAATAACGCATGAGTAGAATAATTAGGTAAAGTATAACTGCATGTTGAATGTCCCTAGTAAAAGGTCTTCCTCTTTACTATGCATGTATGGTTGCTTCCTGTCTCTTAATAACTAAGCAGTGGTTATGTATGATACCTTTAATGTTTCAGTGGCTTTTATAACTAGAGATCATTAAAATTAGTTTTTTTGGGACAGGACAATAATGTAAGAAGTGATTTTACCTCTGTACAGTGGTATCTGCCAATACATCTATGAAAGATTCTGACTTCGCCTGTGCAAGAGGGTTAAGTTGATTTTCTGTGAAACCTTTTTAAAGTAATACAACCCCTCTGTGGATATTATTAGAGTAGTTTCTTCACAGTTCAGCTTAAACTGATCTGCAATCAGATTCTTGACTCAGAAAGATCCGAAGTTTATAGTGATCTGTTCAGAGGGTCTCTTCCCGTGGAGAGAGATTTCTCTGAAGCATTTAATGTTAGCTTTTGTGTGAAGAGAGCTTTCAAGATGAAGTTGAAATTCATCCCTACCTAATGACAGCTTCTGTTTGCAGTAGCAACTTCATGAGGAGAACACAGCACTTTTTCACACTTATACCTCTTTCCATTGTAGGGCAATATTTTACCGTCTACATCAGAGTTGGTATCTAGTCCTGGTATGTTCTCCCATTTGAAACAGCAATTATAAATCTTCTTGAAACTATGTCTCACTCATCATGCAAAGTGGGACATAGGCCTCTGAAAATATGGATTGAGAATGTGCACATAGATTGTTGTGAGGTTGTTTTTTTTTTAATTTCTGTAATTTAATTAACACACATGACATTTTTTAATACACTTACTCCATTGGAAGGATGGTTCCATGAGTTTAACTCCTATGAGTTAAAAGATGGATAAGTTCATTTCAGTTCTGTTTAGAATGTATGCAAAAACTTGCATACAAGTTTTGAACATGTATGCAAGATTGAACATGTATGCTTGATCTGGATTTTCCAAATCACAATTCTGAGTTATGTCAACACTGTCATGTAACTCCCCACAACCATGAGATGCTTTGGATGAGAAACAGAGGTTTCTTTTTAATCAAAAAAGCTGCTCTGCAGATTAAATGTCTTCGTAGCAATAAGCAAGAAATTAAATTAATTAAAGATCGAAGAAGATAAATTTACAAAGAAATTTAATTTACTGTTGCTTTTAAATCAAAACTGCAAGAACATGGATTCTTGTTAGGTTCATTCATCCTTGGATAAATGAATGACTTGGAAACAACTTGTGAAACCATAAATGCTTAGGAGACTCAGAAGAGTCTTTTCTCTTAGAAAAATTTATTTACAGAGAGATCTTTCACTAAATATGTTTATATGACACCTGAAGGTAAACCCAATTATTTCTTCTCTTATTTTCTTACCGAAGTGCTGTTGTATTGAAGGAAATTATTGAAATAGTGAGCCTTTAATACGTCATTCACCTTGGCTGTGGGTGGTTTGTTCACTGCTGTGTGTATGCTCCGAACACAAATTGAAAAAAAATTAGTTTCATGTTTAAGCCAGGCAGAAGGTATTTGCAGCAAACACTATATTTTGATAATATTAAAATATTGCTAATTTTTAATCTTCTCTTTTTCACTACTTTGATCATGTTTTGAATACCAGTAGCATTTAGTGAGCTTTTGGAAGGCTGAAACAAGATAAGCCCAAGGTTGTCTTAACAATAGCATAGATACTGGGACAGACAATTTACAGGCACTTTTATTGCCAAGCAATTTAAAAAATTTGAGACATTTTACATTGAGAACACTTGCTAGAATAAACTGGAGTGTTTTATTATTTAATTTATTAATTAAGATATGGAAAGATTTTATAATGCAAAGCTCTACAAGCTGCTTCCCTTGAGGGGCCAAAATTCCCGATGAAATCCTGCACATACTACAGACGTTTGCATGTGCAAGACCAAACTGGACTCTTACTTCTGAATGATGTTTTTTTCCAGTTCAGAGTTAAAGAGGTACCAACTGTTGAGATGCCTTTGTCTTCCATAGAAGCAGATTGTGACCAGCTACTGAACTTGGTGAGAGGAGGTAATTGGGATGCAGCTGGCCATCAGATGGTGTCTCCAAGCTCTTGCAAGCTTCCTGCTCTGCACAGAGTATCTTGCCTTTGCGGGTTCCTGAACCAGGCTGTGGGAACTCAGTGGGAAGATCTTTTGCATGAGGGACCAGTTCCCACTGAGTTCCTGCAAGGAGAGTAGAATGTTGCCTAAAGTACGGATGTTTTCTTCTTCTTGTAAAAAGAGAGGAATAGTACATCTTTAAGTAGGAGGCTTTGTCAAGGCGTAAACTGGAAATGTGTTCCTGAAATTGCTTGCTATCAATAAAAAGCATTTGTAACTTAGATATAAGTTTTCATAATGAATTGATTTGTTTGGGAAAAATATTTTTGTGCTAGTACTGTATACACATCAGACCTTTGGGCTGACAAATAATGTCAATAAAATATGATATTATCCTTCCAGCAAATGGCCCTAGCATCGATTGACTAATTGATTGATATGGATTAATATGTATATTGATATTCATGGATCGATATGCAGCTTAATTATTTGTAAATTAATGACTAATATCAACTCAGGGGAGGGAGGTTAACAGTTTCATCTAAACATATCTACTAGAAAAAGAGAGTGAATTTAATTTCTCAAAGACTAAATAGATTGGGATTTCTGGGGATCTGCTTTTTTGCCCATGCTATTTCATGACCCCTGCTGTGGGGAGGGCAAGTAGGGGAATCAGGAAACATCAAGAAATGTAGCTAGTACTGTACAGAAACTGTTGTGGCGCTGGAAAAAATAGGGAAGTTAGCATGCAGTGAGGCCTGGACCTCTGTGTTACAGGCAGGAAAGAACATTGCAAACTGACGTAACTGGCAGAACATCTTAGGAGGAGGGTGAGAGAAGGTATGCCTGATATGGAAAATCAAGAATTACCTATCCTGTATCAATTCTCCATTATGTATAATAGCAGAAGACAAAATGCAGGCATTAAGGTGAACTGGGGAAACTGTTGAGAGGCTTAGAAAGCAACCTGCCCTGACTCCTTTTTCTAGAGAGAAATAAACCAGGGATTTTGGATTAATGTTAGCTGTCTTACAAAATAAGACATTCTACTTACTTTCCTGAAAAATACTGACAATCTGAAAACAATGGATTGTAACTAAGCTGCTCAACAACTACCACCTGAAGCTTTGTGATACAACAAGGTCAGTTTCTTGGTATTCTTACTCATCACTGTTGTGAGGAACAAAATGGCTTCTTCTCTATATATGTTATACCTCATAGCCCAGTCCAGAGCCCTTCCAAACATCTAATATGCAAAAGGCAGTCTTCTAACAATTAGTCTACGAGCTACTTTTTCTTCCCCTTGCTTCTTTTCGCTTGTGGACAGAAGAAATGGTGCAGTTGTAATACAGGTTTTTGACATCTAAGGAAACAGTTAGGACTCAAACCCTGAAAAACAACAGAAATGCTTTGCCCATGAGGCAAGGAGGATCTATTCCAGCCTCGGATTTAGAAGTTCAGAAGATATTCTGGGCTTTGGGAAGAAAGAGGTGTTGCTTCATTAGCCATACCTGCTCTGTAAAGAAATGGAGGACTTCAAGTATCAAGACTAAGTGAGGCATATTCCAAAAGCAGCAAATTAACCTGATATTTATAAAGCATACTATAATTTTCCAAATACCTGAAATAAAGAAATACTTGAATACAAATACCATTATACTGGAGAAATTTAAAGAAAATATTTGCCTGGTACTTTCCAGACAGCTTCAGCCGCTTATTAATGTTAATGTAAATTCAATAACTAGTACAACAGTGCAATCTCATTGTAAAATATTATCTTCCAGTACTGATATTCTGTTGACTGAACAGATAAAAAAGTAAATATGCTGTTGTTAAATATACCTTATACATGAATGAAAAGTGGGGAAGAAACCAAGCATAGCATCAGAATTTAAAGATTTTCCTTTTGGAATTTAGAGCAGATGTGGTCTGTAAAATAAGCCCTGGTACTTTTATTAAGGCCATGAAGTGTGGTTGTAAAAAGGTGCTGAAGCAGCTTCATGGGTTGTGGTTCATTAACTCTAAATGTCACGTCTGGATTCCATCTGATGGATGATCAGGTCCTTCCTTTCTCACATCTGTTTTCTCACTGTCTTCAGGTGACCAGCTTCCAAAGCTGCCTCTTTCAGAAGTTTTTCCAACAATCATTCTGGGTAACATTCTAAACCACTTCAGTCATACTTGAACATGTCTTTTTCTTGTTGTGTTTTCTCCTTTTCTTGTACTCTTCCTGTGTGGACCTTTCCTCTGGAGAGAATACAGCTATCATTAATGAAAAGCATTTTAGATTTTGAGACATTATGTGACATAAATATTTTCCTACTTGACAAGACTTATTTTTCAAGATCAGAAAATTCTTTCATACATTAAAACCAGAAAATGTAAAAACCTAATAGAGCACCAAGTGCCTTCTGATTTCAGGCTTGAGGTGAGGGAGTGAAGAAGCAATATTTTACGTACCACCCACGTAAGACTACCACATAATTTGTAGCATGTGGCCATCTGTGTGTTTCCCAAGTTCTTGTTTCTTTATTGGAATTAACTGTGAACCAAAAGCAGAACATGAACTATGGCAGAGGAAAAAATATGGAATAAGAAAAGAATGTTCCTCCCTTAATTTCAAGTTGCTTGTGACTGAAAGTTTTGTCACAATCGTTTGGTGTCCTCAGAAAAGCAATTAATGCTGTCAAACTAGTGTCAAATAACACCTCTCTTTTTAGAGGTAAATATATTGATAGGGACATAGAACTATTTGTTTTCCCCGCTAGAACTGCAAAATATGAAAAAATTCAGAACTTGGAATTTATTTGGCAAGTTGAATTCCAAAGGATAACTAAAACCATGGATATGGTAACAGAGAAATCAGCTTTCATTACCATGAAAAATTGCAATTCATTTGGTTTTCAGTCTTGTTTAAGTACTGTTAAGTACTGTTCTTTAAGTATATAAATAAAGCTGAGTTGATAAACATTAATTTCATTAGCATGATTTGTAGTAGGGAATTTTCTGAAATCAAGAGAAATAACAGCTGTAAATCTAAACATATTTTCTGAGTGCATAGACTCAAAGTCTAAGATTGTATTTTCACGGCTGCTGTATTTTCTTGGCTGTTAATGCAGTCATAAGTATTCGAAAAATCTTTAGTTTTATATCCCTGACATACTGTGCCAAAACAAAATAATCAATAAACTGTAAGCATGTGAAAGTTACAACATTTCTCATGTTACTGGTTTTAAATCTATTGAATTGTTTATACAGACCCTAAAGTTTTAAAAAAATCTTATAAATCCATTTTGTCATTAACAGCAGACATAACAACCAAAATTAATTATTTCGGTATTGACATTAAATGTCAATATTTATTTATCAAGTGTATTCCATTTTTATTAATGAACTTGTTTTCCTTCAGAATGCTACAGTCATGAGATATTCCTATCAGAACCGTCTGATACTAATTTCTCAAAAGCCTATTGACATTCATGTTTCTTTTAAAATATTCCCTGTAATGTAAAACAGGAAGAAATGTCACAGATTCACCAAGTATCCTACTTTCCACTTCTGTTAACTTGTTAAAAGGGTCACTTTACTAACTGATAAGTACACTTGAATATAGCTATCTATATGACATACGAATGTTAGCACAGGATTATTCTGTTTGTTCAGGTTTATTATCTGAGCAGTGGATTAGTTCTTTTAGTTATAATCCTAAAAGTACAATATGCATAACAAAACTGAGCCACCTTATTTTACCCATGCTTCAATATGCCTTGTAACTTTCATTAAGAGTCTTCCTATTCTGTAAAAAAATCTGGTTCCACTCTACAGTATAAACTCACTCTTTTATTCTGGGCTCTGCATATCAGCATTAATTTCATTCTATTACAGCCTCACTTTTCTATTATTTATTCTAAGTCAGTATCTAACTGTTCCTGATTTAGCCATGGCATGCTAAACTTATTAGTGTGTTATTCAACAGTTTTCTCCATAATATCCATATGTCTGGAAGCACAAAATAGAGATGAAAAGTAATAGATTATTCAACAGCATCTCTGGTTTTTCAACAGCTTCTCTGGCCTTTAGTCTTACCATGGTTTTGTATTTTTATTGTCTGAAAATTGAGTTTTTTCCCTCATTTTATCTATAGGTTACAAGCTCACTAGCCTTATTTTCACACAGCCACATCTTAATTTCAGCCTGCTGTGGGCCTTTTTAATTTTCTTCAATAACAGAAGGAAGTGAGAAGTGTTTAAATGCACTCATAAATCATTTTTATGCAGAGCTCCCACTTTTTCAATTTCCAGTATTAATTTATTTCTTTGGCTTTCACTTCCCTCTTCCTGTGAGAAGCTCTACTAATTTCCTTCATGTTACAGTTTCAAATGCATCCTAGTCCATGTTTTCAGACGTTTGACCTTTATTAGCTGCATAAAACAGAATATAATTTCTGCTTTGATTGCTTCCAAACCCGAAAATTCATCATTAGGGAGTTACTCCATTTCCAGTTCTTCTCTCTGGGACCACCACTAGTTGTTTTTAATTTAGTCTCTGATATCTGATCTACACAATCTGCCATCAAAGAAAATGAGGCCAACATATATTTGACCTGTTGCATAAAATTGCAGCTAGGAAAAATGTTACATTCCCTGAGAAGAATGCTGGTGCCTCTAGAATTTGTGAAATTTAGTTTGATTTTTTTCTTTTTTTTTTTTTTTTTGCTATTCCCTCATCTCCATCTACTCCTCCATACTTTCTCCATAATTGGTTGGTCCTGAAGTCCTTAGGTGTCTATGTTCTTACCTGCAAAATATGCACTTTTGTTCTTACCTGCAAAATATGCACTTTTGTTCTTACCTGCAAAATATGCACTTTTGTTGTCTCAGCCTTCTAAAATGCAGTTATCCAAAACTTAGAATATTTGTCTAACTTGTCCTTTAATTATCCTCTCCTGTATGTGAACTGTTACTGGACTCACTTTGCTCTTACCTTGATAATACACCTTTCTTGAATTGTTCTTTCTGTTTGGGCTCATGAGTCTCATTGGCTCATTTAGGCTCTGGCCTGTACCAAACATGGCCAATTTATATTAGTGTATTAAGTCACAGATAAACCATCCTACCTGTCCATATGGTGTGTTCCTAACTTGCCCCACATGTAAGGAAAGTGCTGTTAGTGTGCATTTCAGTGGAAGAACTTTTCAAACCCCCTGTGTTTAAGATATATGAGAGTAAGTTTGTGCATAGAGGAACAGACAACATAGACTGCTTCTAGAAGGGAGGAATTGACAGATTTATAGAAATGTAGAATAGAAGGAGGGTGCTTGGTATTGTATAATCACTATTAATTCCTAATACCTTTGTTATTAATTGCCTCACCATGTTTCCCTTATTTTATGTGGTTTTTTTTTTACCTTAACTTTGCCCTATTTTGTCTTTGTACTTTTAATCCTGCCTCACTGAGTTGCTAATATTTTCTCTTTCTTCTGCGCTTCCTGACTCATTGGACTACCTTCTATGGAAATCCCATTAACAATGTCTGAATCTTTTTTTTGTTTGTTTGGGTTTGTGGTTTTTTGTTTGTTTTGTTTGGGTTTGGGGTATTCTGTGGGTTTTTTTATTTTTGAAATTTGTTAGCTTCCTTCAAGTTGGAAAGGCTTTTTTGAGAAAGTTCCTGGAAGTCAGGAGCATCCTTGCCATGGAACAGGAAATATTGAAGTCTTCAACTAGAGGTCAGTAGTTCTTTATTGTGTTTAGGTGAAAGTTGCATGAAATCCAGTGATAATGAGGAAATATATTGATTTAAAAGACCTGACATTTTAAAAATAAGTTTTGTAGATAATTTTTCTATTTAACCCTAAGTATCAGTCTTATTTAGTAGTGAATATATCTAGAGAAAGAGAGATTTTTTTGGGTTTTTTTTCAATCAATGCACCAAAAATCTCATCTTCTCCGTTACATACACCAGTTCAAGAACAGATTTACGGCATTTTTTCAGAAATCTACCCCTACTTTTTCTTCTCATTTCATCAGCCAGACACAAATGAGATATGTATGGAACTCAATGCTGTACAGTGAAGAATATAAGAAACCAAAGAAAAAAATATTATCTTGACGTATGTTTCCAAGATTCTATCTAGGTCATTGCAAAAAAGCCTCCCTAAGGTAATTCATCTAAATTTCTACAGCTGCCTTTATACTTCACAGGTACTGTTAAATCCTGCTCTGATGAGAGTTACCTGAGGTCTGTGGAAGCAGAAGCAGTGTGAGACCCCAGGGGACTAGGAAAGAACATGAGAGCCAAGCAGAAGTGTGAACTAATTTAGACACATTTCAAATGTTTCTAGCTACACAATGAGTCTGAGTACATGCTTATGCATGTACTATCTCAACAATTTTCTGGGGCACAAATCCAGGAGAGATCCCTGAGATTAGTGAGCCCTTTTCTTCCTATATTCTTTCATATACGAATTCTCCCACACATAGAGAACTGGGAAGCCTCTATCCTACTCATAAAACATAGTCCTCAAAAAGCCTTTTCTAAACACCACTCACACAGACGGGGTTGAAGAGTATCTTATCACTAAGAGAAAAATAGAATTAGACAGAGAACAGGAGCTAGTGGAGTTGTTTTATTTATTGCCTTCTTCCAACCCAAACAGTTAGGTTTTATTCTGAGAAGGACTCCTTAACCTCTCTGGCACTTACTCTGCTACGTATTTATATCAGCAGCATTTACCTCCCAGCGAGAGAAAAACTATTGTACATTTCTGAGTTTAATAAGAAGGTCATCCAATCCACAAGTGTTACCCAACAATTCAAAAGCAATCTTATGACTCCAATATGGATTGTGTTTAGTCCTAAAATAATATGTACCAATTCTTTAGGGATTCCTGGGAAAGTCTCAGTGTTCAGTCTAACTCCCACATCATCAGTTTGAAAACTCAGGGCTGTTTTTTCTTTCATTTCTATCCTCCCCTGTAGTGATTTTTCAAGGTGGCTTATTTTCGCTGAGTTTGCCACAAAAGGGAGTTAGTAAACTTTAAAGCCTCTATGTGGGGAGGCAAAGGAGTGACAAGAAGACACTCTGGTAATGTTTCTGTGTGTGGGAAGACTTGCTGTAGGCTATTAGATTTCTCCAGAAGTGTTCTCAGAAAAAAAGGCAAGGCAAGAAAGCTAATGCTGCTAATGACTCAGGCCCCTTGAATTTTGTATTTAATTTTGTTATAGCTGTCTTTGAATACCTCAGTGTATTCTGCACAAGGCATTGCATGCTCTGCTCTTTGGGACTCTTTTGAGTTGAAATCCTGAATTCAATCCACACTTGACAGAGCAGTGGCAGATGATGTTTATGAATGGAAGCATCTCCATGGTGCTTATGCCGAGTGAACAGGAGGCAGGGAGGAAAAGCACTCATTGTTATGGAGTTCTCCTGACAGCCAGATGATATAAATATCCAAGCACCTATTCTGGTTCTCTCCTTTGCTGCCCTGGGAATCTTATCCTTCCTGGTGGTGTGCCTCTTTCGACACTTTCTGCCCTATACTCTAGCAATTTGGCATAGGTCCTTCAGTGAAACAGGATCATAGCCATTTCTTACACTATGATCACTTAGTGGTTAAGACCATTTATGTAGGAAGCGGAAAATTTCATTTCAGTGCCTTCCTCAAGGGAGCCTAAGCACACTAAAGAAAGTACTAACCACTAAATTATAACCTAAGCTGAAAGAACAATCTATCCTGTTGTGAATGTGCAGAAAATAATTAAAATTCAATAGGCTTCTGTTGTGGTTTGGGCACTTGCCCAGAGGAAGGTGCACAAGTGAATCTTCTGAAGAGTTTTCCTATGTTACTCTGCCAAATTTGTACCACTTGAAAGCACTGAGCCCTGGCTGAAGAAGGCAGACTGTCTCTCCAGTGCAGCCCTGATGAGTCCTACAGACTGGCATATGGTGAGATTTGGAACTCAATGCTATATGCAGCATTGGATTTGGCCTGATATAGACAGATTCCTGCTCAGCACACAGGGTATAGAAAATAATGGACTGGCTTAAAAGGTGTATCTTCTCTTGTATCCTCTCTGACAGGGACCATTAACAAATACTTATTAACTCTTAGAGAAAGAGTTAAAGAAACAAACATGTAAAGAGTGACTCTTCCCCAATGCATCCTGTTCTCATGAATTTAGGATGTTCTCAGATGTTTAGAAACTACTTCAGTTGTCCTGCCCAACACTGTTCACAGCAAATAACTCGTTAAGCTCTGGGTTCAGATGCCTAGAAGTCAGGGAAAAAAGTCTTTCCTTAGGTATGATCCTAAAACTTTTCTAGTCTGCTTTCTTTTCACCTTCATCATCTCTTCCTCATCTGGCCTCTATACCTTTAAAGACTTTCACACACCTGGGAACTAAACTTGCATAGAAATTGCATTCAGCCAAAGGAATCACTATAACTATTTCAGATTAAAGACATTTTTCTGTCTAATTATTCAACAATTACCTGCAAATTTTCACCTCTAAAGCCATATCTGTGTTGTCATACAGATGGTTGTGTTTCATCATTTCCTATAGTTCAATCCAGCATAGGCTCTACTATTGTAAATAGGTGCACCACAGGTGGTATTATGCAGCTTTTGTTTTAAAGAGGATGTGAAAAGTCTCTATGTTTCCATTATGCAGTGATGGTCTGGTTTTAGTAGTACATCTACAAATTCTGCTACAAGCTGTACTCACCACTTCCAAACCACCATAAGTCTTACAAGAATTATATACATGTGCAAAAATGCGTAGTACAGAGAAGAACATTAAGTATAAAACCCTTCCCATATTAGCAGGTCTAATTATCATTTTTAAAGGCTTCATTTTGAATCATGGAATTAAGAATATAATTATAATACAGTCTCCCAAAGTCAGTATCTTCAAAGAACTGAATACTTGTGGTACTTAAATTTTGAGAACGTCCTCTTCTTGCATTAATCTTCCATTATATGTAAATTGGCTTTAAATACATATTTTCTGTTTTGGCTTTAGGATTAAATGCTGTTCTTTTCAGGAGGAATCATATATAATTTTATCACTGATTTGTGGAAGGGAGGTTCAGGTCAACAAAAGCTGTATCTTAAGATATTGTAAAATGGCTATCTGATGTTTTTAAACTGTGTCAGAAGGAAAGTAATAAGGAAGCTTTCAATTATAAAGCCCGAAATAAGGGAAAGCATTACCTTACAGCAACTAGAGCTTTCTGAAATACTGTTTTAACCACATGCATCCAACAACTCACTTTTAATGAATACAGACAGAATCCTTCCCCAGATGTTTGTGTTAGTGGCTGAGTTATGAACTTTGTACTAGTGAGGAGGGAGAAAGCATTCAGGTACCTGTATGAAGAAAACGCTTCTCAAAGAACTGAAGTAATTTTAATTCAAGTGGCTTTTAAAAATATTTGTTTAGCCTAGGCAATCCTTCCTGTTTTCTACTGTAGGTGTATTTGGGTGGTATTTTTTTCTGGACTATATATTCTTATAGATAAGTAGAATCAAATTTTATGTGGCAAGGAGTATTTCATACTAGTTATCTTCCTTGTCATGTGGATTATTCGTGTAAGTGGAGCAAACCAGTAAATTTATTCCACCAAAATTAAATTAGCACGTATGACATCAAATTTCCCTGAGGCAAAAAGCTGCTAGGTAAATAGAACTCCCTTGTGTGCACCTGTGCTTGGAACAGCTTGTCACGCTATGGAGATGTGAATGGCAAGACAGGCATTTTAGTTTTCAGACTTGAGATTTCAATTCTAACAGACACTGCTGAGAACAAGGTTTTCATGAATTCTTGTGCTGTTTCTGGTCTTTGCAAGATTAATTCCCCAAGTAGCACAGCAAGCGGCTCATGGTGACCAGACAACTCCCTCCAGTGGGAGATTTATTGCATGAACTCTGTTTGAAACTGTTCTTCAAATGACTGTCTCTCTGGCAGCAAATGCATCACAAGCTATTAATGTCTTGCTTCCTTTTACCTTTTTACAATAAATCTGTAATCTTTTATATTTCTTAAAACAAAACTCTGTAAAGCACATCGCACTTTGCTGCAGGGAGCAGTGTTTTTGTTCCTGAGAGGGATACAGGCCAAATAGTTGAAGGAATTAAAGTCAAGGCTTACCTGCTACACACAGAAAGAATTGAAAGAAACCAGAAGCCTGCTTCCTCGTTGTTAATCCTTCTATAGAAGAGCAATAGTGGCACTGGGGCATGAAAATTATCTTCCATATAAGTTGTGACAGTGAGTTTAGCCTCTTACAAAAGGAGAGGTGGAAACACATGCTGCAGCCTCCTCCAGAATGGCATTCCCACTACAAATCCCCAAGCAGTTTGCATTCTTGCCAGCTTTTTCTCTAATCTGTGTCCTGCACCTCTGGTTGTACCAGATGCTAACCTATATACCACCAACTGTAAAAAACAATATGTAATGCCAGCAAAAAACATTTTCTAACGCATGCAATGAGTATACTCTTGTTCTAACATCTAGGTTCTCTGCAGGCTTCTATAATACTTCCAGAAACTATTGTTATGCATAGTATAATGATACACATCTTATTTCAAATTTAACTTTCTTAATTAAGTTTCATGTTCCTTAGGGTTATGATTTAGAAATTGAATTTTTTGACAACAGAACAGGTGCAGAAGAGGTTTTGACAACAAAGATTTCCTTATGACACATCTAGTGTGGCAGTTCAGCATTTGTTAGTAGTGTTTGTCTTTAATACAAAGACATACCAAGCTGTGCGGTTCAGTTGATATACTGGAGGGAAGGAATTCCATCCAGAGGGACCTTGACACACTTGTGACGTGGGCTGATGCCAACCTAATGAAGTTTAACCGTGCCAAGTGCAAGGTCCTACACCTGGGTCAGAGCAATCCCAGGCACAGCTACAGGTTGGGCAGAGAAGAGAT